>NAJI01000104.1:308660-391157 GCA_002179835.1 Calonectria leucothoes | reverse complement strand
TGGATGGCGTTGACCTCGATGGTGTGGGGAACGCCGTAGCCGTCGGCGACCTGCGTAGGATCCTCGACGTTGTAGAGGTAGTTCCACGTCTTGGCGAATCCGTGCCGGGCGTAAGCATCCGAGATGTAAATTCCAGGGCACATGTAGCGCATGTGGCCATAGACGTCGCTGGCTTGTCCCCAGTAGCAGCCCGGGGTGGGACAAGTCGTGTTCTTGTTTGGATAAAGGCTGTTGAGCATTCCTAGCTGCTCCAGGTTCAAAAACGAAAACTGGTTCTTGAGGAACGCGTTGCTTTCGGCCAGAGTTGTGGTGTTTGTTGGTGTGAAAACCGTGCCGCCGTCGGTGTCGTCGCCCATGATGACGGGCACTCGAACAAACTTTCCTTCGTTGAATAGGTTGTACGTCAGGTCCGGGACAAAATCTCCATCGACCACGGGGGTCCACATGTAAACGGGTGCCCCTGCACCTCCAGGGCCGGGGATGTTGTAGTTGGCCTCTTGGATTTCTTGGACCGTTTTGGATCGAAGGCAGTTCAATGCTGTTTTCCCCGTGCAGCTCAGGCGGAGAGCCAGGTTCTGATACCAATAGACGGATTCCTCCACTTTCAGCATGCTCGCATAGGATACGGACTCAGCGGCGGCGGCATGGAACAAACCCTCGTCTTTGCCGCCGTATGCGCTCAGGTGGTGCGCAACACTTGCAGCTCCAGCAGAAGCTCCTCCCATCATGACATGGCCAGGGTTGCCGCCAAACTTGGTGATGTACTGCTGGATCCAGTGGAGAGCCTTTCTCTGGTCGTGCAGACCAATGTTGGGCGTGATCTGGTCGTTGTCCTCTAGGAATCCATAGGGGCCAACTCGGTAGTTCATGGTGACAACCACCATATCCATGTCACCGGCTTGGATAATACCAGACCCATTGACGTAAGCATTCGAGTTCTTGTTGAAGCCGCCACCCTGGATAAAAGCGAAAACTGGAAGCTTTGAGCTCTCGGTGGCGTTGCTTGGCGCAAAGACATTGACAAAGAGACAATCTTCGGACATTGACTTGCCAATCTCGCTAACAGCGGAACCAGACGAAATGCAAGGCAGTCCCCACTATTGTTACGATAAGCAATCAGTCGCCAAGGATTTGTATGAGATTCTGTCTCGACTTACAGCGCTCGCGTCCTGGATCGTGTCATTCTGGACTGGATCTTGAGGTGCCCTGAACCTCAAATCTCCCAGCGGGGCAGCGGCGTACCGCATGCCGAGCCATTGTGTGATACCATTGCCCAGCTTCTTTCCTTGATACTTGCTATAATCCAAGTCAACCAGAGGAGTGACGGCGTTGACGGGAGCCAGCAGCAGGAGAGCCGCGGCGGAGAGATACGAAGCTGTCTTCATGGTGAAAACCAGAGCTACTGCCACGCCAAGATCGAAGGAGCGGCATTTGGAGAAGCACACGGCGCCCTAATAAATAGACGGCAAGCTCCATCGGAGGGACATGGACCCAGGGCCGACCTAACCGGTCGTGGACGATCATCTCACGCACCCCGGCTGAATGACGTCCGGAAGATAGACGTCAACCAGGGCATTGAACCATTTCTCCGCCCGGGCCACTGGGCGACTCCAAAGGAGCAATCCAAATCCTTCCCACCCCTCCCCGCGATGCCCCGCCATGTCACTGCGACTTGATTATCTGGGGTGCAGGGGGTCTGGATGAACCGAGCCTGTGGATACGCGTGCGGGGTGGGACTGCTCTGGCTATTGTCTTAGTCTTGATTTGGGCTTGTCGTCCGCGGACTTTTTTCCTGAATCGCCGACATGGTCCCGAGGCATAAAGGTCTTGTGACGGAGTCAATCAACGAGCTGTCTTTGCTGCTGCGAAAGACGGCCCAGATCACCAAGACAAGCTGAGACTCGGTGGCAAAGGTTTGGGAGCCGCCAGTAGTGCGTGTTTCGGTTTATGCCAATGGGGATACAGCATTCCCAATGCAAGAATCTGGTTCGCCGATGGTGTAAAGACGGTTTCATCGGAAATTAATGACTTGCAACGATTCGAAAAAGCTTGCGCCATTTGGTAGCCTGTTAGAGCAAGTGAGGAAGAACCTTAATCGCGACATGGGTCATGAGTCGTCGTGGGCGGGGCGGGCCCTATTAATGACAAGCGAAAAGGCGGCAGGCATTTTTGAGGCCGAGGGTTCTGGTGGGGGGAACCTCGTTACGATTTCCGAAAGAAGCATAATCTAAACTATGCCTAGGTTCGGATTACTCTATAGAATTGTATGCTTCATCCATGAGCTCGCGCGAAGCAATCTGCTGGTTGAGACGCTGCGAATTTCCACGGGCAACGACTTGTGCATGGGCAGTATAAAGCCGGTATGCTCTCCAGGCTAGAGCTCCCATAGCGAGTTCAATTTCGCCATCTTGGTCTTTGCTTCTTAACAGGAATAGCTCTCTAGCCATGTCCAGAAATAGCCTATCCATGTGGTTCTGGAGCTAGTCCTTGACGTATGTCTCTTGGATCTGGGTTTCTTTTGGCTTAGTGCTGGACCCGCGTTTGACATGGAGGAATAGAAGTGGAAGTCATTGCAGCGCGTATCGTGTTTTCGTATCCTGCTCTTTATTTCTAGCTGAATGCTTCTTGTCTTTTGAGACTACGGGTCTACTGATGGCACTGCCGATTATACCTCCAACGAGGTATGTGAGCGAGTAGCAGTCAGACCCATGAAGCACACCGTACAACCATTGCTCGTTACACTCTTGACAAGACAATGCCAAAGATATCTTGTGCTATATTAACGCTCAAATTTTAAACAACTATATATCTAATGATGATTTGACTCAACTGTCTGGAATTTTGCTTCAATACTGCTGCAACTAGCTTACAGACATCCAATCCTATGTTAGCTCAAGCAATAAATTGACGACACCAACAAGGTTGATAACGCAAGGGAATTAATTGCCTCGTCTCCATCCCATTCGCTTAGGAATTCAGTGGGGAATTGTATTTGGCGTGAAAAAGCTCAGACAATCAGATCCCTGCACCGTATACGTTTGCCTGCAAGTGGCACCAGTCATCAACACCAGCCGCTATTTTCCGGGTTGCATTGGCGCCAAGCAACCGCAGTGCCAAGCCCGATCTACTAGCTTTGAGATTGCTGCGCGGAACCTACCATGGGTACATATGTTCAGCTGCAAGAGCTGAGGGGCATTGAGCCAGTAGGAGGAGACGACGCGCGCAGCCTCGCTGAGCTGTACGCGCATTGCCCGCTGCCTCCAGGCCAGCCATGTATCCGACTTCTCGACCTGGATCCTCTCCCCGCCAGGCGATCTTCCAGCAGTGGCCAGCAGTCGCCGCTGACGGGCTGCCTGCGCGCCGTGTCGATGCGCGACAGGCCCAAGTACACGGCACTCTCGTACGTCTGGGGTCCCAAGAGCACCATGCCCATGCGCGACCGCATCTTGATCCGGACAGACGACGGCGGCACGGCAACCATACATGTGACGCGCAACTGCCGCCAAGCCCTAATTGCTTTGCGCAAACGATTTGGCCGGCTGAGCATCTGGGTCGATGCGGTATGCATCAATCAAGGCACCGACGCTGCGGCCTTGGAGGAGAGAACCGCTCAGATCCCGCTCATGGAAGACATCTACTCGTTTGCCGAGCAAGTGTATGTCTGGCTTGGAGGAAGGGGTCCTCGGTTGTCCAGGCAGATGCAGGATGCTAATAGGTTGGGGGCCCAAGCCTCGCTGCTGTTCGGCTTCATGCCCGTCGCGGCATCATTGAACCAAGCGGACAAGGTCGTCGGCCGAGGGCCATTGCCGAGGGCCATGGCGAAATTCACTCTGCTTGTTCACGTCGAAGGCCTCCACTTGGTATTCAGTATGCTTCGAGCAATGCTCTCCTCGCCGTGGGAAGGCTTTCTTTTCCGCGACTGCTTTCCTT
Source organism: Calonectria leucothoes (assembly GCA_002179835.1). NCBI lineage: Eukaryota > Fungi > Ascomycota > Sordariomycetes > Hypocreales > Nectriaceae > Calonectria > Calonectria leucothoes. Next base: position 387,227 of record NAJI01000104.1, on the reverse strand, counting down.
CGGGTAACCGTCGCAGGTCCGCAGACGACGACGATGATGACGATGATGATGATTTAGACCTACTGGATAACCAGTGGTTCAGCCGAGTGTGGACGTATCAGGAGATTGTCCTCGCCAACAATGCGACTCTAGTCTGGGGCGACGGAACCATGAGCTGGCGCCGGGTCATGTGCTTTTTCGCAGGCGCAAAGAGCGCAGAGGAAGGGCCAGAGTCTTACGCCTTGTGTAAGCTGGCCGAGGCCTGGATGACGACAAGACGACCGAATCCTTGGGCCGCCGACTCTGAGTGGTTGCTGCCATCTGGTGATTCGTTTGATGCGTTTTTGACCAGAGCAGCGGAAGCACTTGACAGGCACTGGTTTCTTTGGCTCTACTTCAACGTGCTTTACGTCTGGGTTTCCTTGCTGTACACGCTGGTTCCCTTGTGCACCATTGCTGTCGTTGCACTTTCACTTATACCAAAAACGTCGACATGGGGCCTTGCTTTGTTCGGGTTCATCGTGCCTTTATTTATGGCCGTGTTCCTATGCTTCCATGTATACGGCCGTCTAGCTCTCAAGCTGCGGTTCCGGGACCAGGTCGACAGGTCGGGCTGGATCAACCGATACAGAGAGAAAGGACCGTCAGACTATTTGCCGGGGTTCGTGCCAACGTCTGTCCGAGAGATGATTCCTGACGCCGAAGTGCCCGAGCCCAGCGCGGGGAGCCCCGAGCTCGAAAGCGTCAAGGCCGTCATTCACGCCATCGGGGCGCGCGCAGCGACAAACCCGCAAGACCTGTCCTACGGCATGTACGGTATCCTGCGCCGGTTTGGGGTCGAGCTCTGCGAACCGAGCCCGCTGAAGCCCACCAGCCAAGTCTTCCGCGAGCTCCTGGCAGACCTCCTGAGGTGGGATCCCGCACTCGTCTCTCTGCTGGGCAGGGCGCTCGGAGGAGACAGCCAACCTTCCTGGTGCATTGACTGGAAGAAGCAGGGAGCTGAAGACAGATGGACCGGATCACTCGCTGTGCCTCTTCCCCCGCTGGCTGCGGAGAAGCCGAGCTTGAGGGTTCTCGGGTCCGCGCTCGAGGTGCAGTGCCACTTTAGCGGGCATATCGTCCACCGCACTGGGCCGGCACACGGCGGCGACGGCGGTCATCTGCATTGGGACAGCCGGCACAGCGCCACCTTTGGGTTTGCAGAGTGGATGGCCGTGGCCCGTGGCTCCCGAACGACACTATTCAGGACCCTCTGCGGCCCCAGCCCGCCCAAGTTTATACTCAGCACCAGCATGATGATGTGGACGCCTCCCGCAAGGCCGGGGGAAGGGCCGCAGCGGGAGCCGCGGGAAGTCGATCCGGGTTTCTTCAAAAACTGGTTTGGGCCCTGGTGCGAAATGCTCGGTGACACCCTGCACGGAGCTGCTCCCGAGTGTCTCGACGACGGCGAGGATGCAAGGCTACGGGTCCACTTCGAAAGCCGACTGCGAGACATGGATGCTGAGGATGTCGACGCCATGCTGACGCAGACTGCCATGTGGTGCGAGCACGTGGGATCAAGGTCCATCTTCGCGACGGGCTCGGATGCAGGGCTCGTGGGATTCTGCAACAGAAAAGTGCAGGTTGGCGACGCTCTCGTCTCTGTGCCCGGGATGAATATCCCTCTGGTGCTTCGTCGGACCGAGGGAGAAGGCGAGAGGTATCGCATCGTGGGCCAGGCTTTCGTCCCGGAGATAGACCAGGAGGTCGACCCTCAGGCCATGCGGACCATCTTCATAGAGTAGGGACTTGTTCTCCCAATGGCCGCAACCCTCAAGGAGCACCGCGCCTTTACTTCAGACCAGGGAATTGGCTAGGCGAGTTTATGAACGATATCGTTCAAGAGTTGTATTATAAAATCCTGTCAAGTAAACTGAGGCTTTCCATCCAAGTGCACATTGGTGAGTGTTATCCGACTCCACTCCCCGTCAAGCTGCTGATCTAGGGTATCCCTCGCGTTCCTGTCAGTAAGGACAAATCCCAAGCCATTTTTAACAACAATAGAGCCTGTTTTCTACTACCTTGCCATTATTTTTCTCCTTCATAAATCCAGCCACAGCAACTATTTAGCATAAAACTATCCAAGCGCTTCGCTGGCAAGCTCATGGGCTTCCTTGTTTCTCTCACGTGGCAGATGCCAGAACCTAAAATCCAACTTGCCCAAATCGCCATTTTCCAACTCACAAATAGCTTCATGCATCTCTTGAAGTGTAGCATAGTGACGCACGAGATGTCCTCAGTCGTTGCGGCCGTCATTCCGAATCCAGCCCTGGATGCTCTCGGACATGGCCTTGACCAGAGAGGCCGAATCCGAGACGACGCGGATCTGCCACAGCGTGGTGTCTCGGGAGACTAGGCCGCGAATGACGGCCAAGGCCTGCAGCAGAGCCTCCATCTCGGCGCGGGCCCTCGTCTGCGGACCATCGGGCGCTAGACGGCCGGAGGCGTTGTGCGGGGATTGCGGACCAAAGAAGACGGCCCACGAGGCGCGCGCTCGCGGGGCCCGACAGGCGCCGGCGATGCAGACCACGACGGTCGGATCATCAATGCGGACCTTGTCTATCAACACGCCCGGTACCCCCGGCCGCACGACGCGGAGCTGCGAGATGTGTCTCCGGGCCGTGTAGACGATGGCATCTTCCTCGCGCACCAACCGGTGCAGCGGGCTGTATTCCGGATCGAACTGTCGCGGAATCGGCTCGCCCAGCTCGTTGAGCGGCGACCCGTCCTCTTCGAATATTCCCAAAACCATGGCCCTAGGCTGGCATGGACAATTGCATCGTTTTTATTTTTACTCGTCCTCAATTCAGCCTCGTCAGCGCGCATCTCAATGCACGGAACCGCAGTGGGTCGCAATCCATCGCTCATCATCATGGACAGCCGCCAGCGGAACAATTTTACCCGAGCTCAAGCTCAAGCTTGCATTACCTTTGACGCCCCGGCCATTGGCTCATCAAGGCGCAAACGCGGTGGGATTCAGAGCTCGGGAGTGGCGCTAAATGCCAAACGTGCTACTCGTGATCCAAGGTTTGACTAGAGCCATCCTTGTTTCAATTCAATTGCCGTCGTGCTCTAAAACCACTACAAGTAATCAAACCCGCCCATTCCCGTCATTTAATTCCTAATGGCGCAGTTTTCGGTGCGTGCAATTCACTCCCACAGCCCCTCCACAGCGTCTTCTAACGTGTTCCAGACACCCAACTTGATCTTCACTCACTCTTTGTCACCAAATTTATGACGTCCATTTTTTTTTTTTTGTTCACAGCGCCCGCATGCAGGTGAACAAGACCAATTAATCAGGGCCAAATCCACCGCAGTGATCCAATCCACCGCAGCATTCATCCGACCCCGTCGGATACATCTTCCTTGAACAGTCACCGTCGCTTTCCATATATATATAGAGCTCGCGCGCCACCCAAATGCTCCTCCAATCTCTTCGCCAATCGAGAATCTCAAAGCACAGCAGCCCTGCACCGATACCAACACCAAAAACAAACAGTACACCGGATCCAGGTCCCTGCGGAAATACAAAATGTGCTACAACACCATCGTGACCACCGTCTGCTCGGTGTGCGGTAAGAGGCTGGACCGGAAGCTGTACCAGGAACCCTGCGAGGAGGCCGCCGTTCCCGCCCGGTTCGGCCAGTGCAGCATGGGCGTCAAGAAGCGCGACGGCACAAACCCCTGCGTCTGCCACATGTGCATGTACAGAAAGGACAAGGGCAAGGGCAAGGAGTTTTGAGCGTTTGTGTAGTTGTGGCGTCTAGACAAATTTTCCGCCTGGGTAAAGTTTAAAATAGTTGAAATCGCTGATTAACCACTTGTGCACTTTGATCCTGGGCCTGAAGCCTTCAAATAACATGGCCATTGTGCCTTCTCGAATGTTCCAATGACTCTTGTAAATTTTCGCCATTCAATCAGATCTAGTTTTTTTACTTACACGCAAGACAAAGATTGATAGCCTGACTAACGCAGGTTAAGGTAAGATGCAGTCATTAGCACTGTGATGTATCTGTGTCGATTCATCCAATACACCGAGATAAAAGTACCTATTGCTAAAAGAAAATGTCAGACTATAGTGTGCAGGTAGCATGTCTTCCAAGAACTTATACCGTTCATAATACAACAAAACTTATCCCCAGTATGCAACAAAACAATGCGTGCACCGAACACCAAGTGTGGTAGCACAACTAGACAAAGGACAAGGACTTGCTGTAAGCACTATGCTCGCGCTGAAACACCAGAATCCACACAAATCTGCACTTTGAGTAACACAGGCCCACGACTCACACGTCGTGCTGCTCAAAGGGTATACAAATATCCGTCCACATGTTCAGCCAGTTACTCCGTCGACGGCCTATTAATAGCCGGTAAATCGCTTTATTGCCTCACGGCAATCTTTTCTTCTCGAAAATGCAATGCTCCAGGTAACTGAGCTGGATCTGCTCCCAAATCTCAACGCCACGTCTCGGTGCGCGTGTCAATGACATCCGTCTAGCGTCTGAATGACGCCAAATCATACAGAATATCGCATCAAATTGCTGAAAAAGCCGTCTTCAGGAATACAAGGTCATTCATCTCCTCGCATCCTCGATGCAAAGCTCCCTCAGGGGTCCGCCAACATTTGACAGGTCTCCTAGCTCTACGCAATCTTGCCCATCTTGCGGCGACGGGTAATTTCTCAACTCGGAAATGTGCACCTGGCTGGAGCAAAAGTCGTTCTGTACGACCTGCCACGCATATATCCACCTGGACTGCGCGTGGTGGCTTTGTCCGGCGAGCGTAAAGGCGCGCGAGGGCGTCGTCTGCGAAAAGGATTCGAGGACCGAGTTCCTCTACGTCAACTCTGTGTACTGTCACACATGCTCCCCTGTGACCGAGGAGGGTGATAAGGAGGAGCATGACATCAAGGAGGAAGACAACATCAAGGCCGAAGATGCATCCTCGGAGACTGCCGAAAAGTAGGAGTTTATCGCAAAGTATGTTTAGGTTTCCAATCGTCCTGTTTCTCGAAGTGACAAGTCTGATAGGCGAGAATTAGAACAGTGATGCGGCGTATCGATATCGAACAAGTGTGATCACATTCTACACTCTTCATTTATACATTGGGAGACGGTAGTGTTTAAGCTCATTGGGTCAAATCTTTATAGCCAGTTACCATGGGATGAATCAAGTTGACATTTTGTTTTTTATTTCGTCTCTTCCGTCAGGTCTATGAGTATCGTGGCCTTCCTAGTCGCATGTTCACTGCTCAATGGGTGGTTGAGGAAACACTTACAATGCGGTAGAGATGATGCATCATTATTCAACAAAGAACAAATCTCTGATGCAGTGATTCACACAATCAATTCCATACGACGCAAACGTCTGAGCTATATTTATACTCGTGCTTGTTCGAACCTCTACATCTGCAACACACTGCTGGTGCAACGATCCCAATGACAACAGCAATTTCCAATCCCACAGATCTATACAGCAAGGACTCCCAAGAATATAATTATCGACAATTAATTTGCTCCAATAAGTATGTGCGAAATACTTCGACACATCACTGTTTGCAACCGTTGCTACGGGTGGTATAATTACCGCGCCGACCGTGAAAAATGTGAGGCGTTCAAAAATGGCGAGCCGTGCCTCGCTAGAGTGCAAACGCAGTTTTATTACATTGAAACCAGGGATTGTCGTATCTGTTATATGGGCTTATCTGCAAACAATACCGTTGCAAGGTAAAAGTAGTTTCCATGTTAGGGGGCGAAGGTCTACAACATGTATACAACATGTATACAACATATACAATAATACACGTCTGGCAAAGCCCATCGGATATCCGACAAATTTAGCACCTAACATACACAAAAATACCAGGAAGGAATCAACGAAAAATGGATTTTGCATTGTTTTGGAAAATTTGGACGGCCTCACGGCACCTGATGTTTGTTTTTGCAAACCCTTCAGGGTAAGCAAAGCCCGCGCCTCACAGGGACGCGTCCCCTTGATGCAATTGACTCAAAAAACGGAGGGCGCCAGGAGCAAACACGTCACACACTTGAAGAAATCCAGAGAAGTATGCATGGTCAAGGCACTTGTTTGCGTTGCGTAGCGACACGAAGTTTGCACCTCTGGACACGGCTTGAATCACAAACATGCGGCCGGATTCACGGGCCGAACGATTGGGTCTTCTCAGCCATTGACAATCACCAATGAGATATTTTCTTTACGGTATCGTGGAATTGCAGAGAATGAAAAAGACCTGGGCGCGACACGAAAGAAATAATCGAGGAGGTTAGCAGGAGGCGACGTGGTAGCCTTTGCGGAGGATGAGGTTCCAAGACGCGTAGAGTGGGCAGCTCTAACCGCTTTCTTACACGGCGCTTCACGATACTTTTGCCGGCCGGTATTACTCCATCGGGGGGAAACGCAAATGATACGAGTCAAGAAGGGCAGCCCTTTATGCGCCAAGGAAAAAAAAAAGACGAGGACAGACAAAGGAATGGAAGCTGAAATGACTCGAGTCGATTCCAATACGAAGTGCAGACAAAGAAAAAAGAAACGTTGAATCTGCTTCCCGACGTGTCTGCATGCGGCGTGACGACTTTCCAAAGAGGGGTAGCTGATTTCTTTTTTTTTTCCTCTGCGGCGTTGGTGGAGACGTGTCGGGCGGTCGAAGACAGGACAGGCAGAGAGGGGGGCTGGCCGGTTTGGGGTCCATTTGACCGCAGAAGTGAATCGACAAGAGCGGAGAGGAGGAAGAAAAAAAAAAGAAATGCGGTGAAGAAGTGCTTGATGAATCACGAAATGCAGTCATCTGCAGTGTCGCGTCTTTTTCCCTCTCTCGCTTGACTGCATCATCGATCGATCTGACGAGACAAGTGACAGGACCAGGCCGTGTTATAAATTTATACAAGTGCAAGAGGATTGACAGGTTTCGCGAGCTCGGTTGCCGGGATGGTTCCCTGTAGCGAAGCCCGTCCGGTCCCAGGGCGCCCTGGCAACAGCCCCCTCAGGCTAATTTTACAGCGCCTGGTCCCCTCTGAACACAGCCCGCTCCCCTCCTGAGTGTGACGACGGGGGGTCTGTGACCACTTTACCGCCCCAGGTTGCCCGGTCCCCCTCCTTAGCGGGACGCAGCCACTTAAGCAATCCACTGTACGCGGTGCTGGGGGACGCGTAAAGTAGGGGCCTCTAGGGGCCACCTAGCCACTTTAAATGGGCGCACTGGCGGGGAAGGGTTAGAGCTTCCAGGGCCAATAAAGGGCGCCGGAAGCGCTAAAACACGAACCCTTCAGTGCACAAGCTGCACAAAACCCGTCACAAAAAGGCTAAAAAAAAAAAAGGGACCACTTTGCTTCACCCACTTCCAACGCCAACACGCTTGCCGCCAAAACGCCAACGCGACGGCAAGGGCGTGCCATCGCGCGTCCCCGGTCAACCACCAAAAAAGTGACGCCCTCTTTAAATACCTCCCTCCCTCCACTCACCACTTTTCCGCACCTCACCACGCACACCCAACTTTTAGACTTGGTCGCAGTTTCGGGCCTCCTTGACCACTTTGACTCCCTTTGCTCTTTTACTGCACCCTGTGCCCGGCCATCTTTCGAGACCGCCCATCGACGCTCTCTCTGTCTCTCGCTCGCTCTCACTCTCTCTGTCTCCGCCCACGCCGTCCACCCGTTCCGAAGCTCGATCTCTCTCTCTCTCTTCTCGTGATCCCGCCCCGCGTGTAAGTTGGTGGCTGCCAGCCCATCTGTGGTGCCAGGGGAGGAACTATCCGGAAACACCCATTTTACGCGTGCCTGGAAACTGGACTTTTTTGGCCTCGGATACGCGCTCTGTACTCGACATCTACCACACTCGAACACATACAACCAGCCACAATGGACTCGATAAACTCTTCGCCTCGCTTCGACAGGCATGAGAAGCTCTCGGCCGAGCCCACGCTCCCCGCCTTGCCCAAGTCTCTCAAGCGATCTGCCCCGTCTCTTCTGCCTCCTCTGGAGCTGTCTTCGTCTCCCGGCCTACCTCGGCCGTCTAAGCGACAGTGCTCCTTCTCCGGCCGTGCACACCTCAAGTATCCCACTCCCGTGCCAACCTCGAGCACCGGCATCCTCTCCAGCTCGCCTCCCCGCCGTGCAAATGCTCCTGAACGTGCTCCCCTGTCCGCCGTGCCCTCGGTCGAGCTCTCGGAAAACGGAGAGCCCCTCATCATGGGCCGATCGTCCAACTCGTCCCACTACCAGCTCTCCGCCAACCGCCTCGTGTCCCGCGTGCACGTCAAGGCCCGCTTCATTGCCGCCCCGAGCCCGCTGGAGCCCGGCAAGATTGAAATCATCTGCAACGGCTGGAACGGCCTGAAGCTGCACTGCCAGGGCCGCACCTGGGAGCTGTTCAAGGGCGACAGCTTCACCAGCGAGACGGAAGGTTCCGAGATCATGGTCGACGTGCACGACTCCCGCGTGCTTGTCCAATGGCCCAAGAGGGCCTTGGAGAACGTTGCCAGCCTGTCCGACACCACCTGGGACGACTCGCCTCGCTCTCAGGCGCGCGGAAACGCGCTCCTGCAGCTGTCTCCCATCCGCCGCGGAACCCGCATCGCCTCTCCCGAGAGCCCCACGCCCGTCGGCAACAGCTCCCGCCGCCTCCAGGCCCTCCTGCCCGGCATCGAGATTTACGAGGACGAGCCCGACCTGCCCATGCCCAAGCACGAGTCTATCGAGATGGACCCCAACGCTAGCATGCGAACCGAGGTGACTGCCAGCTTTACCGCCAGCTTCACCAGCGAGCGCAGCGAGGAGGACGTCGACCCCGATGAGGAGAATGATCCCATCGTCCACTCCTTTGGCCCCTTTGGCGCCGACATTTCCGGCCGACTGGCTTCCATTACCACCAAGTCGCCCAAGATCTTCAAGGGCATCAAGCGTGCCCACAACCCTCTGCACAGTGCCCTCGCATCTGATCTCTTTGCCCCTCGTCAAATCCCCGCCATCCCCATGTCTCCCAAGAAGATTGTCAAGAGGGAGGAGGAGGAGCGCGATGACTCGCCTCTCTCCTCACCACCAAGGGTGCAATCGCCCACCCCCACTCCCGAGCCCTCCAAGAAGGAGGTCGAGGTGAACCCCGCCGTGGCCAACCACGTCATCAACCAGCTGGCCTACTCCCGCCTGTCCTCGACTCCCCTCTCCACCATTATGCAGAACCTGCCCGCCGAGGAGAAGAAGGGCCTCACCAAGGACGTCCTCCGGGACAGCATCGAGAACACGGCTTGCATTGGCATCATTGAGCGCCAAGGCAAGGATGCCGCAGGCAAGCTCCTCGAGAGCGAGTACTACTACGTTCCCGAGCGGGACGACGACATGAACCGACGCGCTTCAGTGGTTGATGGCCTTCGCAAGCCCAGCCTGCGCGCCTGCCGCAAGCAGCACAAGGTATGTTTTGTAACCAAGACTCGGTTGACTTTCGAATACTAACGAGTGTTTCAGCAATACTACTGGAAGCGCCCTCGCACTCCTTAGATGGCAAGGATTCAAACCAAGACAACAAAAAACAACAAACGTACATACGAAGCTCTGGCGAGCAGTAAAAACCCCTTTTTCTTTTGACATTATATTGGCGGATGGCGGAATCATTTGCTGTATACCCACCCTTTTCTTATTCGCATTTGTATATTCACAACCTGGCACGACCACGAAACATCCTCCCACGAGAACCGAGTACAAGCTGCATAGCACACGGCGTCATTGATTTATTTGTTTTTTCTGCACTGTTTTTATTGCCACCGCTTTCGAGCTCGGTCGAGGAGTTGGGCGGAGTGCATTGTTTTATCATATGGCCCGGACCCGGCTATTCTTTCTGGGCGGCGGGTTGGGCGGGAAGCAGGAAGTGTTGTTTTCAGAGCGATTTGTTTTTTACTGCGAGATGAAAAGGGTCGGTTCCCTGGGTAGGTTCGTGGCGATTCAAAGGATGGGTTTACAGGACAAGTTTTGTACATTTTTTGGAGGAGGCGGTATATGTTGAGCATTACATGTGTAAGAGGCTTTGGCGAGAGAAGGATTGAATTGAAGACGATTCTGAATCACATCTGAGTTTGCGTGTGACGTGTTGTGAGGTGTGATGATGATTTCATGTGCCATGTTGCGAAGTGATTGCTTAGCAATGGTGGTGAGATGGCATGGTGGAAGGGAACGGGTGATGCCGTGATTTGACGCCATGTCCAAGGTCAGCCGCACGCCCGGTTGTGCTGGATGGCTGGCGGGATGGCAGCAGGCTTACGCTATGAAAGACGCAAGTTGCTTTGTTCCACGCCAAGCCACGGACCATGGCCAGCCTACCCTCGAGGTCGAATCCCAAGCCTCGCGCTTTTTCATCTTGGCTTTGACGCCGGCCATCGCTCGCTCGTTACTACCACTTTTGCCTCCCCGCCCGCGCTGTCCTGTTTCCGTCTCCCATGACATGCACCCATACGTCGAACAACGAGGTGGCGCCGGGGCCAAGCAGGCCGGTCAGACGAAGGCGAGGAGCATCCAACTCTGTCTCCGTGCAGCGTGCCATCCAGAGGGAAGCGGAAGGGAAATGATTGCATATGCACTGCAACCAAAGCCGAGCATGGATGCGTCTTCCCCGGGAAACAAAGGCCACAATTGATCGACGCACAATGAACCCCTCTTCCTGCTCATCCGCGCCAGCAATTCGCTCTGGATGCTCTCCCCCGCTCGAACGACTTTTTCTTTTGACTACCTTTTCCAGGTGGCGACCGGGGGGGAAGCATCAAAGATGGGGGAAGCATTTACAACCCCGTTGCTGGTCGTGATTGGACGGGCGAGCTGTCCAGAGTTGGAGCTTGCAGCCGAGAGGAAACAGAGTGTGTCTGCAGGTCGCCTGTTTGGGCGTCACGGCATCGTAATGCAATGCAATGTACTGTGATGAATGGAGGCGAGTGTTGGAATGCACAGAGTATAAAGCAGGACCCTGCATCCGGGGAAACGAACGGCGCATTTCCCAGTCCTCAAAAAGAAAAATCATTGACTTGAAACGAGCCGCGATTGATTTGCTTCCTTCACCTGCCACCTATTCATCACCACAATTGCAACTACGCTCGCGCTCACAATGTCCAACCACTACACGTCCGAGCCCGTCATCGACGAGTCAGCCACGAGCCCGACCGAGGATGCAGCTGCACCGTCCCAAGGTCCGTCCCCTTCCTCATCAGCCCCTCGTCCCTCTCTCCTCAATGCTAACCTTCCATGCCTCCAGCCCCGCGCCGCCGCATGAGCGCCCACGCGCAAGCCGACGCGGACCGCGCCCTCCGCCACACGTTTGGCTGGAAGCCCGCGTTTGAGCGCCGCCAGAGCTGGAACAAGGAGGACCAGAAGCACGACATGCACAAGGCGAGCATCGACGGCGTCAAGACGGGGCCCGGCTTCACCGAGCGATGAGCGTGTCCCCCGATCCTCGCAGTTTTTTGCTTTCTTTTTTGGCTCCCGAATCGACAGCGACTCGGAATCAAGGTGGAGAACGGCATGGCGGGGCGAACGCCGATGGACCCCGCTCGGGATTCCGGATCCTGAGGAAAGATGGACACGAGAAAAAAAAAACATGAAAAAGGAAACAAAAAACATTGTAACAACACAATGCATCTGGAAATGGCTTTGTTGAGTTTGAAATTGTCACTGCATTGCATCATCAAAAGGGGAGATTGTCAAACATTTGTACACTACGCAGTTTAGGTGTGGACAACAATGTCGACGCCACTTGATCAAAGACGAGCACGCGTTGCATCATGCAATTCATAATGTATTGATCCTAGGGATATCGTGAACCTGTACTCCTCCGTAGTCGCCGTTCGCCATGACATGAAAAGGAAAAAAAAAGAACCCGTTGAATCGTGTGCGAGCCATCCTCCGCGCTCATTCGAAAGATGACGTCTTGTGCCAATCTGCATTCCCATGCCCACAATCCCATGTACTGTACTGCAACAAAAGCCTACGCATGTATACGCGGGGATCCGAATCCCATCCCCGTCCCTCCGCTGTGTAACCGAGACAATCTCTACGGCCGCTTGGCCTTATCCGTCGTTGACTCCTTCATGGCCTCACGAGTGCTGAGGTATTCAGCAGTCATCAAAATGGCGTACGCTGATCCAGCGAGGCCTGCTGTTCCCAGCACCAGCTTCCTTCCAAGTCTGCGCTTCTTTCGTCCCGGTGGAGTCTGGAACTGCGAAGCCCTGGCATCCTCGCTGTACATCGTGGGTCGAAAAGGAGGTGCAGGCTTGTCAACGTACTCGGCGAGCGTCTCATAGTTGACAAAGCCCGTCGGACTGGCGAAATTGCCCACAATAGGCTTGCCCATCATGTCAATGGGATTAATCCGTGTCGTTCCCACCTTTGTGAACCCAGACTTGGCAGCGCCGGCCTGGGTCGATTCCGGACGAACCTTGTGGAATATGAGGACGTTGCCGTTGCCTGACATGACCTCGTAGCCCTCTGCTTGAAGAGCTTCAAAGTGGGGGAGGAACTTTGATGGGTTGGACAAGCGGAGTAAGACATCGGCGAGTGTTGATTGCGGCCCTGCCTCCTGGATCGTCGTCGTAGCCTCCGCGATGCTCATTGTCTGAGATGCAGGGTCGTACGCAAGAATCTTGAACGAGGCAGGCACCTCATCTGCTGGGTTCTCGCCCTCACCCGCCAAACCCTCGTCCACCGGGGCTTGTCTGGCATAGTGTTTCTCAATCACTGGCATCGTCTCCATCCCGCACTCCTCGGCAAAGCATGTCTCGAGTCCCTGAGGCTCGCGAGAATAGGGGTCCGAGATGTCCCTCTCAATGTGGCGGTCCAACGCAGTCTGGATCCTGTGCTCGTCTCGAGGGAAGCTTTCGTCCATGGAACTAAACTCAACGCTGTCCGCATCTTCCGCAGCCGCCTCCAGCGCTTGCACCTTGTCCTTTGGGAACAAGGCAGACTTGGTCATCGAGTTCTCCCTACTCCAGGATGTTGAAAATTCCTCGGGAAAGTCCCGCACGTAGTTTCCGCTGAGCTGAGCGATTGGCTCCGACAACCCATCAAAGGTTTCGTCAGCCAGCTCCATCGTGTCGTCCTGGCTGCGCTCGCGGGCCCGGCGCAAGGTCGCAGCACGGATGTCCTGGGCCGTCAGAGACTCAACCTCAGAGTTGGTTGAGTTGGGATCGCCCCCATTGTGCCTGTTGGAAAGAGGATAAGTAACTGATGGATGACCATTCCTGGTGACTTGGGAACCTGCCTTGGAATCGTACTCGAAGAGGCCTTGGGCGATCTTGTCCAGCTTAGAAGCGGGTTTGCCGTCGGGCTCGTTGTGGCGGATCGCCGAGTACTTGTCAAGGTCCTTGTAGGCCTTTGTGGCTTCCTCCGGGTGAACCGGGTACTGGGCATCAAACGAGTCAAACGATGTGGGATTGTACTTGTCCAAGTCCTCGTACTCCTTTGTGAGCTCCTCGGGGTGCACATGCTTGGTGGTCTTGGCCTCCTCGAAACCAGCCGTGGGGTACTTGTCAAGATCCTTGTACTCCTTGGATGCCTGTTCCGGGTGGATGCGCTCCTGTTCCCGACCAGAATCCTCCTTGTAAGCGGCGTACTTGTCAAGGTCCTGGTACTGCTTTGTGGCCTCCTCAGGATGGATGCGGCGTGTTTTTGGGTCAGCATTCGGGTAGTTGTGGTAGGCGGGCAAGTCCTTGTAGTTCTTTGACGCCTCCTCAGGATGAATCCGTCTGGCATTTACCTCGGGTCCTGGTAGGTCACGCGAAGCATATAGCGGGACGTCTGCGTACTGCTTGGATCTCTCCTCCGGAGTTAGTTTGCGCAAGCCATCCGGCTCATTCCATCGAACCGCACCATAATCATGAAGATCATCGTAATTCTTCGAGAGCTCCTCGGGCGTGAGCCTCCGAAGACCATCCGGTTCATTCCAATGAACGGGACCGTATTTGTGCAGGTCATCGTATTTCTTGGTCAAGTCTTCGACTGGTGCATCCACCTTGCCTGGGATAGGCTCTGCCTTTGGAGTGGCATCCATCTGGGCGGCTGCGTGTGCCTCGAGGGTTGAGATTTTGGCGACAAATGGAGCATCGTACGCGGCGAGATCATCATAATTCTTTGAGAGCTCCTCAGGAGTCAGCTGGCGAAGGCCATCCGGCTCACTCCAGACTACAGGGCCATATTCGCCAAGATCCTTGTAGTTTTTGGACAACTCCTCGGGAGTTTGTTTTCGTAGTCCGTCAGGCTCGTTCCAGTGTACTGGTCCGTACTTGTGAAGGTCATCGTAGTCCTTGGACAGCTCCTCCTTTGTGGGCTTTCGCAAGCCATCTGGCTCGTTCCACTTGACTGCCTTGTATTGATCCAGGTCATTGTAAAATTTTGACTGCTCCTCCGGGGTCAGTTTGCGCTTGGTGAACGGGTTATCAACCTTGGCTGCCGAGTAGCTGCCTAGGTCTTTGTATTCCTTGGAAGCCTCTTCGGGGGTTGGCTTCCTTAAACCGTCGGGCTCATTCCAGCGAACCGCCTCGTACTTGTCAAGGTCTTCATAACGCGCGCCGCTTTGACGAGGAGCGGGCGGGGTGTCATCTAGCACGGGCTTATACTTGTTCAAGTCGGAAAACTCGGTAGCCTGAATAGGCCTTATCGCGCTGTGGCTGTCGGGCACGGGTCCGTAGCGATCAAGATCTTCATACTTTTGGGTAGGCTTGGTGGATTGCGCTGGCTCGCAAAGGTCGGATGTCTTGTAACCATCTAGATCGTTGTATAGCGGGGTAGGCTCTGACTGTTTCGATGAGCTCTTGACCCTGCGACGATTGGTGATGGGGTCAATGTCAGATTCAGTGGCGGTGACGGTGGCTGTGACGCTTTCAAGTTGCGAATCAAGATATTGTCGAATACTTGTGAGAGGAGATTTCCACATGTCATGATCGAAGCTGAGAGGTTTGTCGCCCCGAATCAGGTGGTCCATGGCACTTCGTTCCACGTCCTCGATGTTCTTGCCAGGGCGCACGCCTGAAATTTCGTCTGACCAAGACTTGATCTCATCGACATTGACGTATTTTTTGCCGTGGCCTGTCTGGGATGCGCGCGCAAGCGCATCCATGGCCTTTTTGATAGTCTTGTTGGCGTCCTTGTCCCAGGACAGATTGCGACTCAGCGACTCCAGGTACTGGTAGCGGTGGCCGCGATGACGTCGGCCGCGCTCCGGGCCCGAGGGCGTTGACCAGCACAGATCTCTGGTCTGCCGCGCACATCTTGATTGCAGTAGGGCTACGGAGGGAGAGAGCGCACGCGAAGCAGAAGCCCCGGACTGGAGGATTCTCGCCCGTGGCGAGGTTCGAGACGCAGTCAAAAGCATTGTGAGGGGTTGCTTGGAGGCGGCGGAAGAGTGGAGTGGTGAAGGGGGGGGAGATGTTCGCTTCTAGCGTGTGTCAGCGCCAGAGACATGGGAGAGCTTGGTTGTGGCAGCAATGCAGGCGTCGCAAAGCACCCTGGGAGGCCAAACGCGGAGGGGAAATGAGGTGTAAACACTGCCAAGGCAAACGGGGAAACTCACTCAGAGCAAACAATCTCGGCGCATCGACCAAACAGCCGTCGGCGAGGACTGCGACTAACACGATGCGCTTGGCGGGAGCAAAGTGGAACCGACGTCCCGGAGCATGTAAGTGAAGCGGCGATGCGGGTGGCGAGGGCTGGGAGAAGCTGCGCGGGAGGGCGTTGTGGAAGAAAATGCGCGGGAGAAATAGAGGGAAGAGTTGGCGAGGTGAGAGATGAGGAGAGAGGAATTAAAAAGGAACATGTGCAAGTAGAAGTAGAGAAACAAACCGACGAAGTACGTCGGTGCTGGGGACAGCCGGAGGTTCATCAGCCGGAACCTAGCGGGTGGGGACGGGCAACCTCGGGGTCTTTGGGGGAGGGGGAGGGGTCCTGTAGTGGGCGAGACGCTGGGGCAGCTATTGGGGGGGCTAGCTCCAGGCTACTCGATGATATCTTGGGGGGCGTTTTGGGGCGTGCGAGGGAGCTGTCAAGGACCAGCCAGGGACCAGTCAGGGCCACTGGGCGTCATCCGATGGTTGGCAATGCCAGGGGCTCAGCGTCAGTGGTGGTGTCGGAGCTGATTGTGGCCCCCTGCACGACGCCCAGAGAGACAAGGTCGAGACAGAGGCCACTGAGAGTTTGCGGGGTAGGGGCCGGGTTGGAACTTGGAGGGGCGCGCGAGGGGGACGAGGGGAAGCCATTAGTTCCCTAGCAATTGTCCCAGGAGCCCTGCAAGCCACTGACGTACGGATTCACTGGGCGGTGCTGTGCTCGCCAGAAGCTTGATTGCGCGAGGCAACTATTCTCGGGACTGGCTGGCGCTTGCTTGCTTGCTTGTCTTGTCTTGTCTTGTCTTGCATCGAGGCATTCAAGAACGCCATCGCATGCCCCGGCGTGCCCAGAGACGCAGAGGGTCTGAGAGTCTGGCGAGTGCCGCTGGCAAAGACATGTCGCACCCGAGGACAGACATTGCTCTGCTCAGCAGTGCCATCCATCCATTGACCCAACCCCATCACAGGCAGTCGCGCCAATCACGGCCACAGATATGGAGACGTACATGTACCGGCCTACTCATGTATGTACATGTACGCACGTTACTCGACTGCTTCCCCCATGGCTCGTGTGTTGCCAGGGGTGGTTCAACTTGACATCACCGAGTATGCAGTGTAAGACCCAAAACGGTAAGCCCGCACCTGGATCCCGAGCGAGGCGGGCGCTGGATTGGACCAGCCAGAGGCGCACAGAGGGCGTCACGTGCAGCGCAACATGCAAGTGAGGGCGGCACCGCAGCCTCTCATTTCGGGGAAGCCTTGGGAAGTTCGTGCATGGCATCGAGCTACCGGGCGAAGCCATCGTGAATGCAAACCTGAGGCCAATCGCCACTACTCCTGGTCTGTATGTTGGCTGCATACCATCGGTGGATGGGGCATCGACGGAAGAGGGAACAAGGCACGGGAGTTGGGGATCCGCCGGGCCAAGGCTTACGGGTACGTACGTCGCAGGTGGGGTGTGTGCCCGCGCAGAGACGGCATTCCCTGCTTTGCTGCGGTTAACGCGCCCGCAGAATTACTGAGACAGCCGAGGGCTTGACAGGCGACGGGATGGATCGTGGTCCAGCCCTTGAGCTTCTAGGGCCTGGGGGAAGGGACCAGGATAAATGCAGCACCGCGCGCTGGACAGCCCTCCCTCCTCGTCAGCGGCAGCACGCCCCAATACAGCGACAAGGCTCTCCCCGGCACGTCCCCACGAAGCCCTCCAATCCGGCCGCAGGCATCGCTACCAGATGCTGTGACTGCCTGCTTTCAGAAGGTAGCAGCAAGGGTCCCGTCGCTTGAGAGGCCCGTCGGCCAGCCAGCCCAGCCGGACCAGCCCCAGGTCAATCGGGCCTTGGAGGGCCTGCCTGAGCTTGGCTGCCGCGGCCGAATTTATCGCACGCTCGGGGGAATATGGCGGCGCGGCAGGCGAGCGAGCAGCGTATGTTCGCTCCCTGCTCCGTCGTAATACATGGCGTTATTATCAATGGCGCCCGTAGCAGGCAGGCAGGCAGGGCGTCGCAAGGTTGGATCCAGGCACGGAACAGGCCGCTTTTGCCTCTTGCGACTCGCCCGTGCGTGTCGTGTCGCACGCCGTTCGCGTCATGTATCAATTGAATGAATACCAACCGACAAGCGAGTGAGATGGGGCCGGCGTGAGTCAAGCCGGCCAGCGCTTATTCACCACGGCGTGGCATTGCTCGCCGCAGACCAGGCACGCCCGGCAATGCGATCAAGCAGATGAAATAAAAGCACAATCCAGGGACGTAGCCAGCTGCAGCCAGCCATTTTCAACACCACCATCTCGAGCTTCAGCTTCAGGTCGCGTGTTGCGCGCAGCGTCCAGTCCAGCGTCCATGGTGAGGCTCCGCGCCGCTGTTGCTGCTGCTGCCCCGCTCCAAGGCCCGTGCTTCATGTGACATCACTCGCTGCCCCTCCGAGCATTTTCTCACCCATCGCCAAAGGTCGAGGCCGCAAAGAGCTGCAACAAGCATAGACAAGCGCTGCATTAAGCGCATCCTCACGCCCACGCCCACGCCCGCTCCCGCCGTCGCGCCCTCGCTTCCCACACCCCCGTCTCTCCTTCAGGCGACGACGACGACGACGAACGAATCCTTCCGCAGCCACCAACCATGAAGCGAGCGCAGGGCAAGCCCGCCCGCGGCTTCGACTCCCCCGCCGCCCGCGCCGGATTCGGTGCCTTTGGCGGCTTCGGTGGCTCAAGCTCCGGCAGCTCCTTGTCTTACCTCGCCGAGCCCCCGTCCTTTGCCGCCGTCTCGGACCCCAACGTCGTCGTCTCCCTCAAGAATGCGCTCAAGAAGGACAGCACCACCAAGGCCAAGGCGCTGGAGGAGCTGCTCGCATACGTCCAGGCGCACCCCTACGAGAAGGATGGAGGCGTCGAGGAGGCCGTCCTCGATGTCTGGGTGCGTTGCCACGCGCGTAACATTGTGTTGAGGTGCATAGCTCATGGTAGAATAGGTTCAAATATACCCCCGAACGTCGATAGACAACTCTCGCCGCGTCCGTGAGCTGTGCCATAACCTCCAGTTCGAGCTCATGAAGTCTGCCCGAAAGCGATTTGAACGCCACATCCCAAAGATTGTCGCCGCATGGCTTGCCGGTCCCTTTGACAGAGATCGCGTCGTCTCCAGGGCTGCCAGCGATGGCCTCAGCTCGTTCCTTTCCACTCCCGAAAAGATCTCGGCCTTCTGGAACAAGTGCCAGCCTCAGATCCTCGACTACGCCGTCTCGGCTATCCAAGAGACGCAGGATACCCTGAGCGACGAGCGCTCAACCACGGCCGAGGATGCAGAGGCAAAATACTTTCGCGTTGTCACTGCGAGTCTGTCATTAGTGTTGGGTCTGCTCCAGCGAGTGGAACCAGCCAACCTGGAGAAGCACCAGGACCGCTATGACGAATACTTTGCCCAGGAAAATGTCTGGAAGGCAATTACTTTTAACGATTCCACAGTGAGGAAGACGGTTTGTCAGCTATTATTTGCCTCCATCGACCGAAAGCTACCCTATGCGGAATCGTCCAAGGTCAAACAAGCCATTATTACAGGGGGCCTCAAGACTAGCCACTTGGGATCGGCACTCGAGTATGTTCGCGCATTGACCAAGATGACACAGGCGTATCCGGATGTTTGGTCTTCCTCCAAATCCCCCAGTGATCCAAAATCGCCCCTTTCTAGACTGGGAGCCTTTATCGCCAAGGGATCACAGGGGAGCCAGCCCAAGTTCTGGCAATATTTGGATCAGCTGCTTTCTATCCTGCCGACCGATTTGATCACTTCCGAGGTCGCCTCTCGCCTTATTAGTTCTGTCAAATCCGGCATCACCAACCGAGACGAACCTCGCACTAACACCTCTCTGGCATGGAAATGTTTCATCGATACGGCTAGACGATTGCTCAGCCAGCTCCCCGAAGCCGATCAGCTTCCTTTTGTACGCGAACACCTCTTTCCTTTGATTGAGCAATTCCTGTTCTCTGTTTCTGAGAAAACGGCTGCAATTCCTCTTGGTCCCAATGCCATTTCTGTGCTCGTTGAGGCCTACATTGCCATTGCGCAGGCAGCCCCAGATGTTGTCGCTGCATCTCCCGAGGAATGGGATCGCCTAGCTACAGTCTTCTGTGCCAAGATCTCGGGATCTCTTCCCGAAGTTTCCCGCGAACACCACCAATCTCAAGAAAAGATTGCCGAAGAGGGCCGACGATGGTTCAGCCTTGTGGGACAGATCCAGGACAAGATTTCCCAGCTTACACCAACGCCCCCGGACCACACAATTGCGCCATCGAGCAAGATTATTACTCAATGCATCACGCTTTTAGAGAGCCGGAACTTGAAGCCTTTCGGAGCTGCTCGAATTCTCGAATATGCTTTGAGCACTGCTCCGCGTCTATTTGCTGATGGTGCGGCGAAGAAGGTTTCGACATTCCTATTGACGCTTAGTGAAGATGATCCAGAAAAGGCCATCGCCTCTCCATCGTCGAGGTTCCTTCTCTCATCTATTCATCTTCTTGGCGCTGTGTCGGACGAGCTGCCAGTCGTCTGGTCTTCGTGGGTCAAGGCTATTCTTGAGCTTCCAGCCAGTGCTGCTCGCGATTCGGCACTGGCATCCCTCATCTCAAGGGACAGCGGTTCTTCCCTCGCCCAAAAAGATGCGGCCTTGCAGGAATATCTTGTTTCCCATTCCAAAACTGTGTTCAGCAGCGACCCAGCATCATGGGAGATTCTAGACGCTGCCATCACGTACCAGAGCCTGACTGAGGACAGCTGCCGTGAGATCCTACGAAAGCTCCTCGATACTCTTGAGGAGGGTCCTAAAAACACCGAGTTTACCTTGACAGCGCTGGAAAAAATTGCCAAAGCCAGGCCAGACCTCTTCTCAAAGGACGAACAAGTTTACACAACTCTTGTTGCTCATTTGCTGAGTTTGTCTGAGATTAATGATCCTGTTGTATCGAGTAGGGCCACAGCTGTTCGTGCCCTCCTTGATACCCAAGGTGATGGGAAGCTTCCCGTTGTCAGTATCATCCAGTCAAATCTTGAGCGGGCTGACCCGCAATCTCTCGAGTAAGTCATTCGATCTTCGTTTAATGCCTACATTCTCTAACCAAATGCAGTATCGAGACGCTTGTTGAGCAAGCAAAGAGTGCCGCTGAGACAGAAATTTCCTGTGAAGAACTGTTCCCCAGCACCAATGTCTGGATGACAGAACTTGCTCCATTCTGGGAGCTTCCTGTCAACCCGTCACTCACCATTACTAACAATCTTGGTGGCGCTTCTGTGCTTGCCTCAACCGCTGTGTCCGAAAATGCTCAGGTACGAGTTTCAAGAGATAGGAAAGGTCGCTCAATTCCCATGCGAATGGCTCTATACGTATGCCAAGTATCAGATGGCAAACTCTCGCTTTCAAAGCTTCCGAAGCGATTCCAGGTGGAGCTTCTGTACCTCCAGTGTCTTACTGTACAGCTCGTCTCCGACCAGATCACCTGTATGGACGAGAACCGACTATGGAAGACTGTTGGACACACCGAGGCGAGTGCCCAGGCAGAGAACTATGTCGCGTCAATGCGTAGCATCTTGAGCGGTCTGGCATCTGAAGTCACAAGCTGGGATGAAAGCACCATCATGTACGACCTTGTCAATCTTTTACTGCAGCACTCGAGCGATTTCACGCCACGGGCACTCTATACTGCAAGAGCTCTGGGCGAATTAGTACAGGCCCTCACTGAGACACACGGCTCAGCCCAGTTCGAGGCTGCTCTTTTGAAGCCTGAGCTTTTGAAGAACAGCCCCGCTACTGTCTTCCCCGCTTGTGCTCTCCTTGCTGGGTTCGGCGAGACGCTCCAGCCTTCAAAGCTAGTCAACACTTTCTGCAATCGGGTGGTGAGCGAGGTGCCGGGGCTTGATCCTCAGAACCCGAAAGCTCTCACATCTCTCGTCTTGCTTAATGCAGCGGCTCAGGTGTATGACCATGGCGAGCTACCGGTGGCCAACAACCGAATTGTGTTTGCTGTTCGTCACATCACCACGTGGCTGGATGAACCTGAAAGTCTTGATGCAGCACTGTGTGCAGAGATTTGCCGGGCACTCAACCAACTTCTGCCGTGCATGAAGGATGTGTACGGATCGTACTGGGAGAAGGTTATTGGATTCTGCATTTCCCTCTGGAACCGAGCCCACGAATACAAGCTGGACCAAGCCCTCCCCTTCATTCACTCATCGTTGCGGTTGTTCAAGACGCTGGAGTCTATACAGGAGCCAAACGATGATCTTGTAGATGCTTTGAAGGAGTTTGACAGCGCCAAGCCTCGAGCTCTCCTCGAGCTTCTTCGGCTCTCCAGGGATGCATCTTCGCAGCCTTTGGAAATTGTGGACGCAATGCTTTGCCGCGAGGTCAACAATATCCCACTCCGGCACATCCAGGATTTGTCCGACATTTTTGGGCTCTTAGCCTCTGACTCTCGAGACATCCAAACAGCAGCTTTCAACCTTCTTCACAAGGCAATCCCTGCTCAACAGGAGCAAAAGTCAGTTGACATTTTGCTCGACAAGACGGATGCCCGATTGCCCGATGAGCTTCTATCGCTCTTGCTGGATGCCCCGACATTGGAAAAGTACTCTGACGAGATGCTCGCAGAGTTCCCCTCGCCAATTCGCTCCTACCTCTTGTCCTGGAAGCTTGTGTTTGACGCGTACTCGACGTCTTCGTTTAAGATCCGAAACGACTTCTCCGAGAACCTCAAGACGGACAACACGCTGGGACCCCTCTTGGACTTTATGTTTGACGTCCTCGGACACTCTGCCGCCCATCCGCTCAAGTTGGAAAAGCTCAACCTGGAGGCGCAGCACATTCAAGACTACGACGTGAAGCTTGCCGAGTCGGAACCCGAGGAGAAGAATATGCAGTGGCTGCTTGTTCACCTGTTTTACCTCGGTCTCAAGTACACGCCAGGTCTGTTCCGAACGTGGTATCTGGACTGCCGATCGAAGCAGACCAAGATTGCCGTTGAATCTTGGACTGCCAAGTACTTTTCTCCCCTGACCATCTCGGATGCACTTGACGAAGTCCAGCAATGGGCCGACAACCAGGAGGCACCGGCCATGGACGAAAACGAGCTCGTCGTCAAGGTTGCGCGAGCGGCCAGGGAGGTTACGGCGGGCTACGAAGTGGACGAGGAGCAGGCGGCCATTGTCATCAAGATCCCGCCCAGCTACCCGATCGAGGGCGTCAACGTGGCCGGCCTGCACCGCGTGGCCGTGAGCGAGAAGAAGTGGCAGAGCTGGATCATGACGACGCAGGGCGTCATCACCTTTTCCAACGGAAACATCATCGACGGCCTGCAGGTCTTCAAGCGCAACATTGTCGGCGCCCTCAAGGGCCAGAGCGAGTGCGCCATCTGCTACAGCATCATCTCGACCGACAAGCGCATGCCCGACAAGCGCTGCTCGACCTGCAAGAACCTGTTCCACCGCACCTGTCTGTACAAGTGGTTCCAGAGCAGCAACCAAAACACGTGTCCCCTGTGCAGAAACCCAATTGACTACCTGGGTGCGGATACGGCCAAGAGGAGACAGGGTTGAAGAAGGAGAAGAAGAGAAAACGACATTGGACATGCATGCATGATGAAATGACGCGGATGAGCATACGAAGATGGATGGGTAAAAAGGCGGACAGGGGGGTTGGATGGCGGGTTATATAGAGTGGGTAGCAAATAAAAGTGATTCGTATTGGAGCATTTTGTTGTTATTCTTGTTGATTAGTATAGTGATCCATCATCATTTTCTCATAAAAGAAATGCAACCCTGTGTGTTCTCTTGGCCGAGTAAGCCATCGACATGTTTTGTTTCATTCACGACCCTAGTCAATAAAGTGTGGACTGCGCTTTAATAGACCGTTTCTTTTTCTCTTCAACTGACTCGTACAGTTAGTTGGTTGACTTAGCCGGCCATCTAGTTAGCTGCCTTGAAGCAAGTTCCCATTAGTCCATGGGCGGATCGTGTACAAAAAAGGCGGTTGACATGGCGGAACAGACTTGGTCTCTTCTAGCGCTTTTACGATGACTGCGTGGCACCAGAAGAAGTCCTCGGTTGCATTAGGATCGTAGCCTAGTAGATTAGTTGATTGTGTAAGACACCGTTTGGGATTTATTAACGTACCATGCCGGTTGCGGCGTTGGTGCCAGTTGGCGCGTACCCTCCACGTCAACACTATGCTTGCAGCTGATTCATAGACCTTTAAATCATCGTTCTATTTTTGCATTCCCCCTCAAGTCCTATAGGCGGGATTGAATAAACGCGCCGGCCCCAGGAGGGATTCCACATGCAGTAGCATTTTTTTTCCAGGCTGCTCACTGCTTTATCTTCCACCAATCGCACTCATGAGTCCAGGGCTGTCCATTACTCAACGTCACAAATGATATATGGTCAATCACATATGAAAACATAGGATTACATGAAAAAAATGGCATTTTTAGGGGGGTTCGAGTTGAGCTCACTCTCGCTTGGAGCTTGCGAGACATTTGTGGTTCGACGCCTAGCTTGGTCAATACATTTCTTGAAGTGGACAACAAAGCAATGAGATGCACAAGAACGATTAATACAAGAAAGAAAAACGAGGGAAAACAAACCTGCTCGGCTGTGGCTCGCTGACCGTCATAGCGCAACAATGACGTGGCGAGGTCTCTAAAGTCAGCATCGACGTCGGGGAGAATGACATCCCAGGGTCGGGCGGGGAACACGGTCCAAAGCTCAAAGGGCGAAATCCTGAATTCCTTTGCCGCGGGCCACGTTTCAGGAGTCGGGGTACCAATCGTTTTGAAGATGCTGAGAATGAGGCCCAACTGGCTGCCATCTTCGTGGGCCGGACGGGACTCGAAGACGGGGAGCGGGGGATCCCGGATGGCCTCGGACAGCATGACGCCCAGGCCCCACATGTCGACGGGCGCTCCGTAAGACCTGTCCCCGAAAAGCGTCTCCGGTGCGCGGTACGGCCCGGTGCCAATGTCGAGAATCTTACCGTTGGCCGGCTCCGAGTGCGCCGAAAATTCCGGGTGCCAGGCCGTGCCAAAGTCGGACAGGTAGGCCGGGCCGGTGGGGGACTTGAGCAGGACCGCCGACGGCTTGATGTCGCGATGGACGATTCCCTGTGCGTGAATGTCCTTCAGTGCCGCCAGCACGTCTGTGAAGATGGCGGCGACATGCTCTAGGGGCAGTGGGCCTTTTTCGAGCAGGTCGCCCAGAGTGTAAGGCATGAAGGGGAAGACAAGGACAAACTGCTGCTCATGGTCGCGGAACACCTCCAGGAGGGGGACACACGGCTCGCGCAGCGTCTTGAGGATCTTTGCCTCGCGCTTAGGATTGTGCGGCTCGATGTCCTGGTACGTGACGATGACCTTGAGCGCCTTGTCCCCGGAGCGGTAGACCTGGGACGTGATGCCCTCGGACACGTGGGTGCAATTTCTGTAGGCGCCGATGCGGAGCCCAGTCTCCTCCGGGCTCTCGACTGAAGGGCTTCCGGCATCACCATCATCCTGGCGAGGTGGTGGGGTGGCGGTTGGCTGACATGCCGTGTCATATTCCTCCTGTGTCATAACGGCCTAGTCAGTCGTTTGAAACGGCGCTGGACATGCACGGATCACTGCGCACCCGCGTAGTCGAGACCTGATAAGCGGCCTGTTCAATGGCTATAGCATCGCTCATGCTGGCCATGCCTAGAGATTTCTGTCTACAGGGGGGGTGGTGGTTGTGAGCGGGCATAGGACACACACGTGTGGCGGTAGGGCCAAGTCGGACGCGGCTCACATTTTTTGGATGACGTCGTAGCGATCCGAGGCGGACAGCGAGGACTTCCAGCCCAGAGTTGACGAGGCCATTGCTAATTTTAGGGGGGAGCTGGGTGTGTTGCCAGCTGCGGGCTGCGTTGCGCCGGGTATTGTTGTACGAGAGGACGTGCTGTTGGCTGACGATGGTGTTGTCAAAGTGAGCTTCTCAGCCTAATAACGATGCGCTGGCGGCTGTTTGGCGGGGTCGTCAATGGTTTCACAGCCAAAGTGGCAACATGGCTCTCTCGAGCCCACGGTGCTCCGCTCCATTGATGCGAAACTCTGCTGCCGGCTTCACTGCGAGCTGATGGCTCCCGTGCAGGCTGCGACAACGTTCCGCAATTGCAGTCCTCTATAAATTGGCCCGTCCCTGAGAGACTCATTTCGCCGCGCCGACCTTGTACCATGTCTCAGCGCCTTGTTCAGCTCGGGGCGGCGAAACAGCGGATCTGAGAGCTTGGAGCGTGGCCAGGCCCGCGAGGTCCGTGGTGACGTAGAGCCGGGCGTGAAGCCCAATCAAGCGGAAACAAGGCTGCGAGAAGGGTCGGCTGAATTGAATTGAATTGATGCATATCAGCCCAGCATTAGCTCCATGGCAGCAGGTGCAGGGATTGCAGCACCCGACGTGTGTGTTTGTAGGGATACACGTAGATGTTATTTAGACGTATTATGATTCATGGCAGGTCGACGGCTTGCTCGCCCAAGAGTTCATTGCCCATGCATAAGCATGAAAGCTAATTGTGTGCATCGCCCCAATTGGGACCTGTCTCCAAGCCGACGTCATGCGCATGCCCTCGTGACCCGGCCTAAAAGTGGAAGCTGCCACACTGGCGCCCACACGCCTCGGCTGAGGCTTGTCTGTTGTGAGCTGCGACGGACGGCGACAGCGGGAAGGAGTGGATGAGGTGCGTGAGAGTGCGTAAGTGGGCAGGTGGGTTCTGGGACGCTGCTGCCGTTGCGCACTGCCGCGCCGCTCGTGTCAGTTGCTCCTGCAATGGCTCTGGATGTGGTTCCGGCTCCTAGAGGTACCGTAGACGGGCGAGTGCATCTGTAAATTGACCGCTGTACGAAGCGTGCGCGTACCTGGCTCCTCCACTGCGCACCCGCCGATAATTAACTGACGGAAGGTACGGACCTCTCCCCAGCGCCCCTAGTCCCTAGCCTAGTACCTTCCCCCCAGCACCCGAACCTCCCTACCTGCCAACCAGTCCCAATTCCGCATCGCCGCCGTCCCAGCCAATCCCCGGCCGTTCCCACCCGGCTGGGCTCCGCTTCCCTCCCCCGAACGAGCTGCGCTACGCTGCCTTTGGCCCAAGCACGCCGCCATCCCAGCCCAGCCCAGCCTTTCCAAATCCAAGTTCCAAGTTTCCATAACGGCCCATCCCATCAGCATTCGCGAGCTAGCTGACTTTGCCATCCCGTCATAATCTGTCGCCTCGACCAAATTTTTGTCCACGACACCATCGCCCTGCCTATCGACCATCTCCCACCGCTCCTGCTTCCCGGCCCGGCCTCCGCATTGAGCCTCAGCCCGGCCTCGTCTCTCTTCGTTCCGGGCCCCGTCTCCTCTCCTCGCCTCGACCTCGCCGCAAGCGACACACGACCCGACGACGGACGAATCGAGCCATCCATCCCATTCCCACCGCCGCCGCCGACATCGCCATGCGCTCAACTCCCTCGGCCTCTGAGTAACCCGTCAAACCATCTACACGCCTACCAAACAAGCTCGTCTCTCTCCCGTTTCGCATCCGTCTCTCCGCGTCGCCAGCACATTCGCTCCCGGCTCCACCATGGAGGAAGCTGCGAGAACCGAGTATCCCGCCATGCTGGTGAGGCAATCCCCGTTCCCGCGCCTGCTGCAGTCATCCCGGATGCTGTGCTCTGCGCCAACCGGCGAGTGCGCTTGCTGACCTCGACTTAACCTTGCAGGCAACCCTCCAGCCCGGCCAGGCCGTGCATACGCTCCAGGACCGAGTAAAGCGCATCAACCGCATCAACACCGAGATTGCGGACTGGCTTCAGGTACGACTACGAACCCCCGAAATGGAACACGCCGGCGCCCTGGGCCTGCTACAGTACCGCCAATGCTTTGGGTAACTCCTCGAGGATCAATTCAAGCTAAAACTCCATCCAGGAACGCCGTCGTGTCGAGGAACAATATGTCCAAAGTCTGCGAAAGCTTACCTCGTTCAAAGTCCCGAACCCAAACTCCGAGCTCGGGTACGTCCTCCTTTCACCCCGTCTCACCGCGCACATGCTAACAAGTACTTCAGTGTCTTCCAAGGACCATGGAATCGCATCATCGAGTCGGTCGAGGCCATCGCTCACTCACACCACCTCCTAGCCAGCTGCATTGAGAAGGACGTCGAGCACCCACTTCGTACTTTTCACCAGCGCTCCACCGCTCAAGAGATGACGACTCTGTCCTCCAGCTTGGCCACCATGGCCAAGGAGCTCGAAGATGCCCAGGACCGTTCCGACAGGCTCAGTAAGAAGGGTGGTCGCGCCAACACGCAAAAGGTCGATGCCGCGTCATCCAAACTTGAGGCAGCTTCCCAGCAGTGGGAAGCGCAAGCGCCCTTCATTTTTGAATCTCTCCAGGCCCTTGATGAATCACGCACCAACCACCTTCGAGACGTTCTCACCCAGTACCAGACCCACGAGTCCGATCAAGCCCAACGCTCCCAGAACCACGCTCTCCAGACTCTCGCCATTGTGCTCGAGGCCGATACCGAAAGGGAGATCCACAGCTTCGTGACAAAGGCCACCGCCGGCAAGACGAAGCTGCCAACGAGGACATCGACACGACAATCATCCATTGCCGGAACCACAAACTCGGCGGCAGCGCCCCCAAGCACGGGAGGGAGCACAAGCGTTCCTCCACCCGTTCCCGCCGTCCCTGCTTCGGTTTCCGCCGCTGTCCCTGCCGTCCCTCCGATTCCCGCCGCCGCCGAAGAAGCTCGATCAGCCTCTCCTCTGCCCCAAGTCCCTAGAACTCCCCAGGGCGACGATGCAAGCGAACATGGCTCGGTCCCGACTGAACAAAAGCCAGGTTAGTTGAAATGCCATTCCCCCTTGCCGCACCCGAAACTAACTGGACAAGAATCGAAATTGCGACGTCTCGGAACCATGTTTGGTGGCAGGCGACGACAGAGCATGGTTGGCGGCTTTGGTCAGCTCTCTCCCCAGAAGACCTCGAGCTTCGGAAGAATGGGAACGAGCCACAGCATGGGCCGTGGTGTATCTCCCAAGCCCTCCGCCACCAACCTTGCGGACCACCAGCGCCTAGACTCTCTTGAAGAGACTCCGCATGTGCCCCGACTCATCAACCCGGACTCGTTCAGGTCGACCAGCTCACGCGAAGGCGCGAACGGTGTAACGCTTCATGACCCCCCAATGGAGCGAACCACAAGCGCTGGCGGTAATGTCAATGGCACTCACCAGCTCAGCGTATCAGACGTGCCTCCACCTCCTGGTCCGCCTCCCTCTCAGCTGCAGGACTCCCAAAACGCAGCTCCCGCAGAGAAGGACTCCGAAGGTTTCACCGTTCCACCGCCTATGAATGACCCAATCTCCGAAGCTCAGCGAGAGGCGGCGGCAGACGACCCAGAGCAACTCTTCAAGCTCAACATCCAGCAAACGCCGGTCGAGATAGAAGACCCCGAGGCCAAGAAGGCTGCTCTATCCAGCGTCGCCAACAGCTTGAAGATGGGCCCTGCCACCCGTCGAACCAGCACCATCCGAGGTCGTCGAGATAACCGACACACGGTTTACATCCCACCACCACCAAACCTGCCCGAGAGCACCACCGAGTCAAGCCTTGGAGGCCTATCAGCATCTCCCTCTCTGCCCGCGTCGCTTTCCAAGTCCAGCGCCGTCGCCGCCTTGGCATCGGAAGCCAGCATCGCCGCCACTTCGGACACTCAGTCGGTACGCTCAGGTCACTCCCTGGGCAGCCTGGCTCACCCCAAGCACCCCGACATGACCAGCCCTGGACTCCAGGCCTCCGTGATTGAGTCGGTTTCGGCTGTTTTCGAGGATGGCACCATCAAGTCTGCCAGCATTGCTGGTGAAGTCGCCTTCGTCAATAACCCCAGCGACTCTGGCGAAGTCAAAGGTAAGCGGAGTGCCCAACGCATTTGTATTGTTTGCAAGTATCGCTAACAGAAACCAGATCATGAGACAATCCGCATCAACAATTTCGCTAGCCTGGAGCGATTTGGACCTAACCGTATCTTTGTTCAAAATTCATCCCCCGATCAGCACGATCAGTTCACCCTTGACGTCTCTCACCTCACCAAAACCGCTACTGCATTCACCTACCGCCTCTCGGGCGACGATCCCGAGATCCCCTCTCTTGGTAAGCACGCGCCACTTCAGCTGACGCTTGCCTGGAAGCCACAGGGCGACAAGCTCGGCCTGTTGCTCCAGTACCAGCTCAACCCATCATCCAACTTTACTGCCCCTGTCACGCTGCACAACGTCATGTTTGTCGTGACTTACCAGGGGCGGGCAACCGGTGCTCAGACGAAGCCTACCGGAACCCATCTCAAGGACAAGCACATCATCTACTGGCGGCTGGGAGATGTTTCGTTAACCGAAACTCCCCAAAGGATTGTGTGCCGCATTCTCGGGGCTGAGGGTGTCCTGCCCACTGCCGGCCAAGTTGAAGCCAGGTGGGAATACGTTGCCTCGGGTGATGAGGTGCTCGGCAGTGGCATCTCCATTTCCAAGCTCGACGAAGGAAAGGGCAAGTTGAAGGAGTTGACAGAAGACGACCCATTCGCAGACGACACCCCATCTGTGGATTCACAGTGGGTTGATGTGCCGACATGCCGGAAGCTTGCGAGCGGAAAGTATGAGGCAAAGTAGAGCTTCCTTTGTTCTGACGACGACACGATGCAAAAACAAAAACCACCATTAAATATACCTATAAAACAAAAGGGGAGTTGAGGTGCGTGTGGCCAGTGAGGGCCAGGTTGCATGGCGTGTATGGATAGCCCAGGGTGGGCAAAGCGGATGGGATGGGGTCCCAGTTGTCTGCCCACGGAAACGCATTGAATAGCGAGCGTGAAGTTGGAGGATAATCCCCATCTTGTAGTTGATTCTTTGCCATTTGCTTTTCTTCTTCTCTCTATTAATCTCCTTTATTACCCAATACTCGACCTAGTACATTTTTCCTTAGTCTGTTCGATGGTATCATACCATGATGGCCCTTGAGCCTGAGCCTGGTTGGGAGGAGGCGGAAGCGTTAGCGTATGTAGATGGTCTATATATAGGCTACAAAGAAACCTGTTGATAGCTTGACAATTGTGCTGCATTGTTCCCGTGTATTTCCAGTTTCCGTGAAAGTAAAGTTGTAAGCATGCAAGCGAGAAAAGCGAACTTTATTAGTGTTGAATCACGTCTCAATCAAGCAAGGGGCATTTCACATCTTCACATTCATCATCTGAGCAAACAAAGTCTGTCCAACAGCCAGCAACCAGTACCCCAGTCTATTATCCTGTCCTATAATGCATCACTTCATCACCCGCGTGTACACATGCATACATCCATACATGAAGTGCATGATGCCAACCCGCACGCTCAAACTACCTGCTCGAATGACCTCAAAATCATACAGTGGCCTAAGAAAATAACAAGGCCTTGTTTATGAACATGCAAGTCAATGAAAAAAAAAATAGCGAAAGCTGTTTCGCCAGTACCAGACCCTTGGCCATTCGTCAAAGTGGCCGAGGTAAATGTACAGAGAGGATTGATTCAAAAACTTGATTCCTCCAGAGATAAAAGTGGACGGCGAATGGACGAAATTTGGTAGGTTCAGTTGTCTTAACCCTTTGACCTTTTTTTTCTTTTACTTTTTCCTCTTCCTTTTTTTTTCCTTATTCAGATTTGGTCTTGTCAGCCTGCTTGGCCTTGGCCTGGCTCTTTTTCCATTTGGCAATCTTCTCGCCGAGGTAACGCATGGAGCGAGACCACCCGCCCATCATGAGACCCTTGATGCTTTGCGTGGTGCTGGGCCAGTTGACCGTCTGCTTGATGACACTGCGGACCGTATCGCGCAGCTGGTTGGGGTCGTCGGTGGCCACTCGCTTCTCGAAGTCACCGCCTTGTCGTCGTGTGATGGCGGTTTCGTCATCAGCGGCGGCCTGCATGAGCTTGTTAAACTCGTCCTTGGGCATGGAAAACTTCTTTTGGTACTGGAAGTAGAGTCGCGAGCGGAACGTCTTGGGCAGGCGGCGGACCATGTTTCCGCGCTTGACAGGGTCCATGTCCTGCTGTATTCTGTTGTTGGCCTCGGGGTTCAGGACCCAGTTGTCATCGTCCAATCGGCAGGTGGTGGAGAAGTCGACGTTGGGCAGCGTCTGGATGAGGGGCGCGTAAAGACGGCGGAAGTGGACAATGTTGTTGTCGACAATGTCGTTGACCTTGCTCTTGCTCTCGGTGGGGAGGGCCATTCGGGGATCACCCAGGTAGCTAAGCCCCGCAATGGTGCTGTATAGCTGGGCCTCGGTGAAGTCTGGGGGGAGAAGAAGCAGGGCGGTTCGCACAGCGGCGATGAGGTTGTGCTGGTTAGCCAATCGAACTCTGGGGTGGTCTCGGAGAATCTTGACCGGCTTTTGAAGACGGCCGGCCAGATACAAGCTCTCCCACGACGAAAGGTCATTCACCAGATTATCGATACTCGTTACGCCGTACTTGATCAACATGCCATTCATCTCAATGAAGGGGTTAAAGTAGACTCCGGCGCCCCAATTTTGTACGCGGGAAACAAATCCAGATCCAAGGGACGCCACTCCGGAATAGTGGTCACGATGCTGCTTCATGTTGATGGAATGCCAATGCTGGGTATGTGTGACACCAAAGATAAAGTCAATCATCTTGGGGCTTCCCTTCTGGGCCTTGACGAGAGCCTCGGGGGGTTGCGGGTGGACAGCTCTAAACTCGGCCTCGCTAATGCTGCGGCTCGAGGAATCTTGTGGGAACACGCCAGAGCCGTAGGCAAAGCAGTAGACAATGGGAGCATTGAACTGGCGCAGCAGAAGACGGAGAACTTCCTTAAGCTCATTGTTAATAATCATGTGTTGGTTCGCACCAAAGAGCCGGTGTGGCAGGTCGGCAAAGGTGTTTATCGAAGTCTCTGAAGTGTTTTCCCATTCAACGCTAAAAGGGTTGACATTGTCGCTCGAGGCCGAGCTTGGAGACGAAGTGCTCGGGGTGGTGGCGTGTGACGCTGATTGGGCTTTGGCGGGGTCATGGTCTTCGGGCTTGGCTGTCGGGTTTTTGCTCTGGGCGGTAGAATCGGAATAAAATCGCAGAGAAGATTGCGTCGGGCAGCGCTGGAAGGTAAAGGCTTGTCGGCGGGCCAGTCGAAGAGGTGACGGTGTGAGGCGGGTGGTGGAGTTGCCGAGGGAGAAAGCTCGAGATACGGAGGTGGCGGAGGACTAAGAGATGTCAGAGG
Organism: Calonectria leucothoes; assembly: GCA_002179835.1. Lineage (NCBI taxonomy): Eukaryota > Fungi > Ascomycota > Sordariomycetes > Hypocreales > Nectriaceae > Calonectria > Calonectria leucothoes. Next base: position 354,344 of record NAJI01000104.1, on the reverse strand, counting down.
GGAGGGACAAAAACAAGAGGGCTGGATGCCGGTCATACCCGCAAGCTAACGGATGCCATTTTGGAGAATTGTCGAGTATAGGGGTAGTGGATTAGGTGGTGAATAGGTCGTGTGGTCGATGACGAAGCAAAACGGTTCGAGTAAGAGAAGGGCAGCTCAAGCTGCAGTGAGACTACCTGGGCGCATAGTCCATTCGGGTATCGTGGATGGCGAGCGGGAGGTGTGAAAGGGCACGAGCAGCGTCGGTCGTCTCGGGCCACTGAAGGTATCGCGAATGCCTGGTCGGGCCGGAATGTCCAAAGCGGCGGGTTGCGAGATGAGGTCGGCGTTCGAGTCGAGGTTGCAGGTTTCGTCTTTTGTTGGATTATCGCACAAACGTCCCAATGCCGAAGAGCGGGCCCGGAGCTTTTGCTCTGAGCTGGCTGACCAATCACGTGCTTGGCTTGCTGCGGGCCGCCAAGGGTCCGTGGATCAATCCGTGCCCTCCCAGGTACGCTTCGCCTGTACGTACCGATAATCGCCGACTGGGGCACCGCTACGTCACCAAGCTTTGCTTGGCAGGGCACGAAAAAAAAGTCATGACGGCTTCACTCGGCTTTGTTTTGTACGACAATGGGGAATCTCAGCCTAGCTTGTTTCAACGCTAGCCCAATGCTTCCAATGGTTCAATCCATGGACACAGAATTTGTGCTTGTTCTCCCGTGATTGGACGAGTTTAACCCCGCAAGTGCTGATTTTTCGATCGACTCATTCACTCAGCTTTTTTTGTCCATGTGAGGGAAAACGGTTGAAGCTAATCGCCCTGGACAATTCTCTATGACATTGGCGTATTTAGAGATTGAATTAATGATTGAACCTAAAATACTCAGGGCAACCATCTATTTTGCGACCCAACACCACCACTACCCTATACTATCAACACAATTTACCTCCACCCATCAACTAGCTCCACCTTTGCATCAGTCTTAGGCTTGGGCTTTTACGGCTCCTTTTGGGATGCTCTTCTATAAAATTCCCGCGGTCTTGTAATAACGGGAGATTCTAGCTCAAAATCACTTGGCACAACCTCTTTTTGTGTCCCTTCAGGATCCGTTGCCTGATTTTCTTGCCGTGTTGGAAACCTGATGTTTGGAGAAGCCGACGATTCGTAAATGTGCTCTTTCTCAGGTGGCTCTTGTTCTTCCATTAGCCGCGCCCTGTTCTGTGGTACTTGGCCTGGAGAAATGTCCGGTCGAAGCAACGCAATTACGGTGCCTTGCTCTGAGTTGTTGCATCCTTCAGCTCCACCTAGACGAGCTTTTGGAGGAGAGCCGATGCGTAGTTTGGGAAAAAGGGCGACCTGTTGCTGTTGTGGCGGGTACGTTGGATTGCCTGGTCCCCTTCGTGCGTATGTGACTTGGCTAAGTTGCGGATACCTGGTTGTAGCTTCATACCACGCAATCCCAAACAAAACGAAATGGATGGCTCTAATATTTTGCTCTGTCGTTAGCTGAGATGGCATTTTTCTATCTTGATGCTACTCACGCCAAGATAGGAGGGAGTACCACTGTGAGCCTGTAAGATCGATCTGCTGCTGCAAATGTTGTGTTGTCATTGTCGAACCCATACACGTTTAGATGAGCAAGGCCCATTGTCATTCCTATCGCAAGGGTGCATGTGGCCCATATCATCAAGTCAAGAGCAACGCAGGTACTCGGGCTGAGACCGCGATTGCCCCGGCTCAGACACAGGTGTATCAATTCGGTGATATTCCAGAAAACAGTGGGCATCGCCTAATGAGGTGGATGAGCAAAGCACAGCATATACTTGGGCGCTAAATGCTGTCGACGTACCAGTATCCCGTATGAAAACAACGGAAGCTGCGCATACTTGTTCCAGGAGATGCCCGTAACGACCACGATGGCCAAGGCGGCACCGATTCCAAGGACGCGCAATGCAGCCTTGACGTACGACAATCGCTTGGAGGGGAGAAAGACAACTGGGAAGTGGTAATTTTCTGTCGAGGGTGATCCTTGGACATGAATAGGCAGTTCGGCCATATTCAAGGCCTAATAATAGACAAAAATGAGATATTCGCGGATAGCTACTTTGTCGATGCTCGGGTCACCTTGGATCAAGCGTGAATCAAGTGCGAAAGAGGAGGAGGCAGCGCGGGGACGGAGGGCCGGACCAAGTGTTGTACCGCAATTTCCAATTTCCCAGTTCAACTTTAAGCATACATGGGCGTTTCCTTGGCTAGGCCAGCGCCTCGTCACAGGCTAGATGCTGTTTGATACTAGTGCCTCGCCGTGGCTTGGTATCGGCGAATGGTGTTGCACGCGTGGCTGCCTCAGCCAAGTTGGTTCGGCAGAGTACTCATTGGTGGCCTGTTTTGGTGAAGATAAGCAGATAGACTGAGCGATTATGTCAAAGGAGAGCGTAATTTTCACTATTTTACCCTTCAAACCGAGCAGCATTTTGGAACTGCAAGTTACAAGTCATCATCTCATCTCATTCAAGCACGGACACTTCAAGAGTAGAACTTGAGGCTATGTTGTATCCAAACTATCCAATTAACAATCGAGATCCTATTTCGAGGCTAACTATACCCAATATAGCATGGCGCGCTCTCATCAGAGAGTATCAACACTCTCCACCATTCCAGTCTTGATGTCGAAGACATAGCCCTGGCATCCTTTCTTCAATTCCTCTCTGACCATCGGGTTCGCCCGAATCCATTCGAGGTCCTCCCTGACGCTTTGTGCCATGCTAATTCTCTTGTGTTAGTCGTATCTCATTCCATCCCATGGTGCTGGAAATGCACTGTTGGAAGGGCGCTTTGCTTACTCAGTGTTGGGACCGAAATCGGTATTGTCAATCTCAGCCCACAGAGCCTGGTCCGTATGCTTCTTCATTTCGTCACGAATCTTGTCATTGGTCTAATGGGTGGTGCCGCAATCGGTGTGATGAATGATGGCGATTTCCTTGAGCTTGAAGAGGGCGTCGAGGACGTGGATGTCTCGCATAGCATGGCGAATGTTCCCGCCGGCATTGCGGTGGACAGCGACCTCTGTTTTGGCATATTGTTTAGTTTTCTTCTTGAGTATCAACTCGGGGCTTATTCTTACCACCAGTGCCAAAATTAAGGAAGTTCTCTGGAACGCAGCGAGGATCGACACAAGTCACTATGACAGTCAGATATTGGGTCAGAGCCATTGGCTGGATTTTATCTCGAAGCAGACATACCGATGAGAGTGCCAGGGACAGGGCCTCCGGAGCCCATCATCTCCGAGAGGTAGGGAATAGGAGCATGGTCAATGGCCCTGTGCTACCGAGTTAGTAACCGATCAACCCAACAGGAGGATGGTGGTAGTGGGGCATACTTATTTCTCTTGAGAAGTTCCTGCATGTTCGCCATGGTGTCTGGTTTTATCGAATGGGAGGTTTTGATGTAGTTGAAGATAGCGTTGCAAAGTGAGTCTGGGATGTAGGTAGTGTTGCAAAGTGAGTCAAGGATGTAGTGTTGCGAGTGCTGCTGGTAAAATCAAGTCCTCAGAATCGGAAGGGCCTTGTGGCCTTTTATAAACATTCTGAAGCCTTGATTTTGCGCAGAATACAACGACATAATCACCTTGCATCCATTAATTGTTGATTCTGCACTTTTCGGTTCGCGTGTAAGCTGTGGTGGTGGGGGATTTCGTGGCTAGCAAAAACGCAGGGGTACCAACGTCCGAAATAGGCAAGATTGATGTTGCCCCGCCAGGCCATGATGAAGCAAAAATGCATTGACCCTAATGCATGAGGATTGGCAGGAACGAATATCAGCCCTACAGCTCGGTCCAGCTCATTCACGCGCCACATAATTATGACGGCGTGGCTGAGTTGATTAGTGATGAGATGCGTGGTCGAGCTGACCTGCTTACCCACCATTCCCTTCTGGGCAAATGGTACCCTGCACCTCGGCGCCGGCGCCGGCTGTTTTGTAATCACGGTGGCTGAGAAGACGGGGCAAGACGTGTTGGCTGCACCCGAATATGGTTACCGGTAGCCTTGAATTTCGATCATGCACTGGCATACTGCCGTGTTTCTTCATCTAATCTAGCTGTATTGCCCATCGTGCGAGCGAGCCTTGCTTACGCAAACTTTGTGACGGTCTTTTGAGGGGGGCACCATGGCCTTTTCGTTTGTCAACTATGACGGTCCAGTGTTGCCGCAGGACCCGAGTGTCCGAATGCTCATTCGGAAACAAGCCATGCGAGACGCGGCTATAGGCAGGAAAAAGCAGGGCGGCTACGGCCAGCACAACCTGTTGCAGTATCCGGTATTGCAGGAAGGCGGCACGAATGCCCAAGACGAGAAGCCACCAAATGGTCGTATTTCTCATCACACCCACCCGAATTCCTCGGCCAAAGACTCGTCATTTTGGGAAGAAGCTGAAAGCAGAAAGCGACGGTTGGCGCGTCAGCATGTATCCGGCTCTTATGCAGCGACCTCTCTGGTTTCGATAGCGTACCCCGATAGTGCCACAACCGAGAGGTTTGCTCTGCTGCAGAAACTCGCACCACTTACAGGCCTGCGTCTCGGAGTTGCCAAATTCCCCCACCTCAAGTCGGAGCTTGTCCATTCCAGGGATCTCTTCTCCATCTGCAACCTGGGAAGCCGCAGATTGGCGTATTTCATTACCGACGGATACGGACAAGCGTCAACGTTGAGACTAGCCACAGATTGCGTTGTCGCCAAGCTCCAACAGGTGCTGCGGCATCAAGGCAACTCCCCCTTGAGTGAGGACAGGCAAGTCTTGCTGTATTACGCCAAAGCCCTGAGAGCCCTCCAGGCAGCGTTGGATGATGAAGTGCAAAGGATGACTGTGGAAACTTTGTGCGCGACGGAGCTTTTGGGTCTTTTTGAGGCATGAACTCTCATCTTGTTGTCTTTAGAAGGTACGGGTTTTCTGACTTGATTTATAGTTATTAGATGGAAACTCGGAATCTCGCTCGTGGATGCGCCACGTCGGGGGCGCTGCCCAATTGATACAAGTCCGTGGCGCCCATAGGTTCAGCACCGATTTCGAATTAGCTCTATTCATGGCTCACATTGGACCAGCTGTAAGTGATGATCGAGTTTTCTTTCTGCTATGATGCTGATAGAAAGTGTTGTAGGTAATGGAGGCTTTTCTGAACAACAAGTCTTGTTTTTTGGCCGAGAAACACTGGACGCAAGTCATGTGCTCTGTTATCTGCAATGACAATGCCTTTTCTGAGCAGAAGGACCTTGTTCTCGCCTTATGGGTCCATCTTGTTACTGGCCCCGATAAATTCAAGGAAGTGACGGATATCGTCTTATCACCCACCCCGACCCCGCAACATGTGATAGACGACATCACAAACCACTTATTAGAAGACCGAAAGAGCTTGGTGGGTTGGATAACAATGGCACAAGCAGTACTTGACTTTCAAGAAACGGAGCTCCATGCAGACGAGTATGGTATCAAGTTCCCGCGATTAAGGTTCGACAAGGGAATATCTGACCCCGACTACGTCAGTCGGCTCACCTTGTGGGGCACATATATTGTGTGCCGCATTCTCAAGGCGCGTTTGTTGATCGCCATGGACCCACTGCGATTTCTTGATCTTGAGGCCGAATGCCAATATTTGGCCAACAAAATCATGGGATTGAGGCAGGTAGCAGCCGAAAACGAAACGGAAGGACTGCTGGAAACCTTGTTCATGTCACAAAGCACCTGGATTGCCAGCGGTATACTGGGCACGGAGGACAGTTGGAGGGAACACACTCAAGAAGGGTTGATTGAGAAATGCAAATTCGAGGCATGGTGCAGGGCCATGGGAAGAAAGTTTCCTCAATATGAATAAAGGAATTAAATCCGTGGTAACAAATGATTGAGGGCCTCGTATCGATGAGATAATTCGCGGTGAGCGGCCGCTACACATGTGCGAGTGGCCGTCTGAAGCTGTAGGCTAAATACCACTATACTCGGAGACGGAACTCAAGCGTGCCAAAAGTCCATTCCCGGTTCCAGGGCTGAGCTCCTGCCGCTCTAAGCTGAGCCACCACCTACTGAGCTTAGGCTGAGGCTTACACGAAACGGTGATGAGTAACTAAGTGGCTCCGCATATAGAATATTGTAAAAGTTCAACAAACCACCGCAATCTTTGCCTTTCGGTCATATCCCTATATTAGAGGCCAATTGGCAATAATGCCTCTCATGTTGAATTAACCGCAGCTACCCGGAGCCCAACCGAGATAGCCCGGTGGAATCCCTGATCAATAAAAGCAAGGGGGGGATATAAGGCTAGCATGTGAGTAATCACTGATTGATAATTGCTAATTAGGGAAGGTCGCGGTGGGGGTTGCGATGGCTGGTGATCTTGCCTTCCATGGGGGTTGGCGCAGGAGACTAGCGATTCCCAGTGGGAAGGCTTGTCCTCACAGCCTCCTTAAAGTGTTACTATGTAAAAAAAACAGCGCAGTAGCGCGGCACCCCACGTTGAGTGGAGGAACCCTGGTACACGTGACCGCACTAATCAGTAAATGACTGGGGCTTCCCCACATAGCCGCCGCTTTCGGCTCTGAATCTGGCCTCAAAGCAAAGTCAGCCAGAGCTTCAATTCTTGACACAACACCTTCCTCCTCCCTCACCACATCGCCAATTACAGTGAGCAGCGCCCGAAACCATGCTCTCTACCTCCTCCGTCGCCATGCGCACCGGCGCCCGCCGAGTCGCCCGGCCGCTTGCCTCAATTGCCGCCGCTCCGAGCTCGAACTCATTTTTCGGCCGAAATGGATTCGCTACGAAAAACACCAATCCTCCCCTGGGCAAACGCAATGCCACAAATTCCATACCCTCGAAAATCGGTCTTATTGGAGCTCGAGGATACACTGGTCAGGCCTTGATTGACCTTATGAACAAGCACCCCTACATGGACCTCCAGCATGTCTCCTCGCGTGAGCTGGCTGGACAGCAATTGAAGGGCTATGACAAGAAGAATGTTACTTACACCAATTTGAGCCCGGAGGATATGGTAGAGCTCGATAAAGATGGCATCGATTGCTGGGTCCTGGCCCTGGTGGGTATTCTCTTTACCTTTTTGGGTACGGGTTCTAACTCCAAGAATAAAAGCCAAATGGTGTGGCCGCGCCCTTCATTGATGCCCTCGACCAGAGCAACTCGAAGAGCGTTGTTGTAGATTTGTCGGCCGACAAGAGGTTCGATAGCTCATGGGTAAGAACCTCATGGGTGTCCCCGTTTGTCGGGGACATGTCTTTCAATGGCTTTACATGGATAGAACCATGACTAACAAGAGTCAGACGTACGGGCTTCCTGAACTTGTCAAAAGATCTACCATTGCTCAAGCACTCCGCATTTCGAATCCTGGCTGTGTAAGTGCCATGAAAAGGTTCATAATACCATGATACCGAGCCAGCTGACACTCGTCTTTTCCCGACGAAAATAGTACGCTACGGGATCTCAATTGGCCATATCTCCGCTGGTTGAGCATCTGGATCCCCAGTCACCACCTGCCATATTTGGAATTTCAGGATACAGTGGTGCTGGAACAAAGCCATCCCCGAAGAATGATTTGACACTACTCACGGAGAATCTTGTCCCCTGTCAGTTTTCATGAATTTTCATGCATATTCCTGTTTTCTCCGGCTTCTCCTGATCTTTTCCCAATTTTCTATGATTTTCTACGATTTTCTGTCGATTTTTTACGATTTTTCTACTCCTTCTCTTTATTTGACATATTCAAAACATACAAACAACATGTACTAACTTTGTCACGTTCCAGACAGCCTCACAGGCCATATCCACGAAAGGGAGATTGGCCATCATCTAGGTAATTCTATCCAAAGTCCAATATTTCCGCATTGAGCTATCTCGCTAACTATCACGATAAGGTACCCCGGTGGCGTTCATGCCCCACGTGGCATCCTGGTTTTCCGGCATCACTCTTACTATTAACATAAACCTAAACAAGGAAATGACCTCGCGTGACATTAGACAAATCTACCAGGACCGTTATGCTGGCGAGAAGCTTGTCCAGGTCGTGGGCGAACCACCGCTCGGTAAGGCATCAACCCCCATTCGCACATGGTGCAGTGAGACTTACTTTTAATCTAGTGAAATCCATTCAGGGGAAGCATGGCGTCGAGATTGGCGGCTTTGCTGTTGACAAAACAGGCAAGCGAGTGGTGATGTAAGTTATCGTTATCACTGAAAGAACCAATCAAGCTAATTCAATAAAAAGTTGCGCCACAATTGATAATCTCAACAAGGGCGCCAGTACTCAGTGTCTACGTAAGTTCTTCCCTTTGATAAAGGTATTACCTAGTTACTAATAATCTTTTTTAGAGAATATGAATCTTGCTCTTGGTTATGCCGAGTATGAGGGCATCCCCACTCTATAAAGGCATTAGCTAGATTAGATAGCTTATTCTCTATGGGAATTAACTTTGCTGTTCTTCAAAAAGCACTTTAATTAGCTCTAAATATAGATCCTCTTGATTTATAAAGCATATTCATAACCCATTTTTCGAGGCCATGCTCTCTATGCTTTTTAGATATAGAGAACGCAATATAACTTTGAGATGCAGATAGAAGAGAGTAAAACGAGTTAGTATGGCCCAGACCTAAGTTCTCAACATAAAATGGTCAATAACCCAATAATAACTTCAGGTAGGGAGTATATCATTTCATCTCCCTCATCACAGTCTCTACGACATTGGGGCGGGAAGCTATAATGAAGAAAATTGGAATATCTTGCAAGGAAAATTGAAGCGTTTAATAAATTTATCCTGTGAGGCATCTTGCTGCAGGAAATACAGCACTCGTATGTAATGGTGTGATGTAATTTTGTGCCATCTTGGCACTGGGAAACTGTTTACAATACTGACTCGCACATGATATGGTGACAGAGCTAAATCTTTGCATAAAAGAACCATTCATTCTCAATTTGACCAATTATATTTCAGGCTATTGCTATTGGAGCCCCGGGGGGGGTGGCGATTTCCACGGTATTCTTCTTCCGCAAAGAATAATTCCATAATTTGACAACAGTGCAGGGCAATCCTTTTTTGAGCCTATCTCCCACGCCCTTGTCTTCATCATGCATATGTTCGGGATCTTAACCCAATGTGAGAAAAAAAGCTCGAAAACATACCCCTGTATTCCAGTTTTTGCTCCCTCCTGAATGGCCTAGTGGCAACTTGGGCATAAGTCCTTCGACCATGACGCTCGGAACCACGAGGACCGCCGCGGTCGAAGCCACCGTAACTGTGCTGGGGCACACGATATGGCCGCTCTCGGTATGTCGCCTTGTGCGCCGAGGTGATGACAGTTTTCACAGATTTGAGGTTATCGCCAAAGTGCTTCAGGCTGTACAGCCGCTCTACAAGGTCGGTGACACCTTGTTCATCCAGGAGTTTGTCTGACGGCGTCTGCGGCTGGCGCATATTTTCTTCAAGAGTAGCGACGAGTTCGATGTGTGATGTCTTGTCCTTCTCCAAGCTCTCCAACCGCTTGAGATTCAGGTCCACGTTTTGGTTCTGCTGTTGACCGCCTTGGATCTTAATCTTTTCGTCGTCAATAAGCATATTGATGTAGTCCAGAGTTGCATCATTGATGGGAGTAATGGCGTGCTCCTTCAGGAAGAGCCCGAATCGAGCTGCTGCTTCCCGGACCTCCTTCCGTTCATCCTTGTACTCTTGAATTCGCCTTTCGGAATCCTTTATCCCGGCCTGGCGCAAGGTCATATCGCTAGCGTTTGCTTTCAGCTGCCGTTGTATGTCCGTATCTATAACTTGGACCATTTTTTCTTTTAGTTCGTAGAGCACATGCATGTGTTCCTGCCAATGATGACTGCATCTGGTGCAATTGCTCTTTCCGCTAAATGCCGCGCAGTGTATGAGGCCTGGATCAGCCTTCACATCCTGCTTGACGCCATTGAGGGCACACGTAGGGTGGCAATGTGTCTTATAGATTGTAACGACCTCATTCTTCGAAGCGCCATTTTCTTTGAAATCACAGCAACTGATATTGGTACAGACTGTTCGTGGCCTCCGCAATGGCTTGGTTTCAAATGCGATTTTGTACGCATGCAACCTTTGACGAAGACTATCGGCTGTCAAGCGCTGATCTTTCAACCCATTCTTTCTGTCTTCCATCAACATGATGTTGCTTGTGATCATCTTCGACATTTCTGCCATGGGCTTTGTAAGTTCCATAATCAATTGACGGGTTCCGTTTAAGCTCAAAGTGCTCGACACAGAGTGGGGCTTTCTTGTTTTGAAGTACTCGATCAACCTCTTTGCTTCTTTGGCAGAGTGATCCCAGCTTCGTCGAAAATCCTCTTCATTGGGTAGATGAACTCCGCGCTTGTATGCTGCGAGGTACCTGAAGCTTTCCGAATCAAAACAGTATGTAGTGGACGTAGACAAGGTAAGTCCGGTATCAGAGTTTTGCAGTAAAGACTTGAGCGGACCGAAAGTATCGCCTGGGCCATAGTTTGAAATGCGGGTATTCGTAAAACCGAAAGCCATATTCTTAGCCGCGCTTCGGTGTAGATGGATGAGAAGCTCTTGGACGCAGAACCTGAAGGTTATTGTAAGGCGAGAATTGTTGGACTTTAAGAGGATCAAAATTCCATGCAGATTCTCATAACTTCCCAACGTATCAAGAATATCCGCCATGTTCTTTTTGTCATAGGATATGCCTCGTGTATCTCCCATACCTGGGGTGTCTACTAATCTATACGTAGTAGAACCAATATTGACCGAATACACGTTCGTTTGCTGCGTTGCTGAATCTCCCTTGACCCCGTCAGCTTCGTCATCCCGGCCCCCTACTCGGATAGTTCTTTCTTCGATGGCTTGGTCAGGATTGTCTCTATTCATGACTTGAATAGCAAAGGAGCAAAGGATGACATGGGTCAGCTCCTCCATATCCTTGGCCTCATCTAGACTTGGGAAAGATATGTAGTTGACAAAGGCGTTGATGAAAGTGGATTTACCAACGCCAGTCTCGCCCAAAATCAGGATGTTGAGATAGTCGGATTGGTCTAGTTTGCGAAGAAGGCTATAGAGCTCTTTGGTATCATATTTCGAGTATTCAAGCTCGTGTCGCTCCCCATTGCATTTGAACTCGTACGCGCTATACAGGGCGCGACCGCAATCGCAGTATATGTAATCGTCTTCAAAACCGGATTCAAGAGGCGTCTGGCAATAATGGCAAGTCCATTGGCAGATTCTTGTGAAATCGCAACTTTTACAAGGGCAAGGTACCTTGACAAAGCGTCGATCCACTGGCCTGTTCGTGATGCTAGTGTCCAGACTGTTGTCTTCGTATCGAGCAAAGCAATGGCTGGCCAAAAACTTTCTATATCCAACTAGGTCTTGAATAACTTTTTCCTCATTTTGATATAAGCAAATGCGTGGAACATTGCCATCCAAACTGGTTTTTGTCGCATCGCAGTCCACAATGCAGACCGGAAACGTCTGGTCTGGTTGTGTGAGGAGCTGCATAAATGTGGCGCAATTCTCATCCCATTCCTGCTTCTCTCTAGAGACATCGTTGAATAATAGAGCATAACACCCGGTTTTTCTTTGAGCCCTCATTATGTCTTCGAGTGTGAGTTTATTGTGGCTAATGTATAAAGCACCATTTTCAACTGCATTTCGCATGAACCCGATCTTTTCACTCTCTTGATCAACAAGAGCAGATATTTGACTAGGTGACGTGTTTCCATTTTTGATGCGGTTGTATAGCTTCCACAAGGATGAAACATCCAACTTTCCACTCCTAACGTCCACCAAAAATTGGCTGAATCGTGCCCTGAGGTTTGTTTTTGAATGTATTATGAGCTTGAGTGCATCCGAAACCTTGATGAAGTGCTCCTCTGCCACGAATAACTTGTTATGCATCAAATAGGTATGGTATCTCTGAAGCCTCTCCGTACAACTATTGAACTCATCGAAGAGGTCGATGAACTTGGTAAAGTACTCAGTGCTGATCAGGGAATGGCCGATTTTGATATCTTCACACCCCGGCAAAAACATATGAAGCATGTTCAAGGGCAACAGGAGGTAGGATAATTGCCAACCCAGTTTGTTTGGCTGAAGTTTCATTTGCTTGGGAGCCAGTCGAATGAATTTGCGTGCCTCTTCTGGATTCTGCAGAATGATGCCTTCATGGTTTAAAGCATCACTATATAGAATGAAATCATGATGTAGTTTCATTCTAGGAACCTCAATGTGATCGTTTTGGTGGTTCAAAGCAGCCGCTTGTTCGATTGTGGCTCTCAAGCAATCCAAATCTTTGCGAAAGTCGTCTCGTGTCTCCAATGATATGTTGTTCTTGTAAACATAATGATTCATCTCAATGATAGACTGTAGCCCCCAGTTTATCCCAACCACAACATGGGTGCCGCCGTGAATTTTCTGAGGTGCAAGATCGAAGGAGCTCTGTAGTTGGGCGTTGCCAAGACTCAACTTCATTTGTGCAGTTGGAATCTTACAGTAAACTGCACCACAGAGCACAATTGAATCAGCTGAAATTTCGTGTAGATAGGCATTTGATCCTCGAAGCGTGATGAGATTGGCAAGGATATTAGCTGCTGCTTCTTCCTTGATACCTAGAGCTAGGAACCGCTCCTTGTACGTTCCGCTTCCCACTGTAAGAGTTTCTGCCTTCAGGGACGAAGTTGTAGAAACGCTGCCAGGGGGGAGACATCCTCTCAATATTGAGGCGGGAAGAAATTCATCGGAGTTGGCATCGTAAAGTGTGCCTATGGGCACATTTTGGCCCAAAGCAGCACGACTTGAAAAACTCATGATGAAAAACAGGTGCTTGTAATCCAATACTCAAACAACATGTGGGATGAAAAGTCTTGACTAAAGATAGCTGCAAAATGAAAATTATGGTGAGATTGTGAATAATTATGTACGTCTGAAAATACTGCGCAACATTGGTTTGATTTGACCAATGATGCTTGAATGTACGGATTCGGCGTATGTGTTGTACCAGTACATACGGCCTGCAATGGATGGCGCATCTAAGCGCCCAACTGGCTGCAGCTAATATCTTACTCAGAATTTAGTATATCTCGATTGAAACATTTCAGGCAAGCGACATCTATAAAGTGGTGGGCCTCCGAGGGGAAAGCTGGTAGGCCTCTGCGGGGAAGAAATGACGATGATGTGACTGGGCAAATTTGACTCACCAAAAAGGCAACAAATGCAACCGAATGTGAAAATTAAATGGCGGTCAAAAGTGCAAGGCAGATATGAAGCAGAAAAGGCAAACATGCATGTTGGATGGAACCTTGCATGTCGCGTCCATTTCGCGAAGCTTGCGTCTCGCGTCTCGTGCCTAAGAATCAGAGGCACATAATTGGCCATTCAATCTTCATTTGTAATTTAGTACGTGTTGGTTTATCTATCTATTTTTGGAAGGCCTCTGGATGGAGTACCATTAGGAGATGTTGATGTCCAACCTGCCGTTTCTACAGGACTCGACTTGTGCCTCATGATTGTTTTCTACCATTCCCCGATCCATTCAAAGGGCTTATTTAGGCATATTAACTATGCAATGCATCAAAATGGGGATTTTGTCGATGTCCAAGTGATGCACAGCAGTGGTACTACAAATTTCCAGATTGATACACGGAGGGCCTGTGCTGTTTCAGGCTATATTGCCCGTCGACGCGATGAGGCAGAGGTGGGCACTCCAATTTGCGTCCATGTGAAGGACATTCAACTCTTTGAAATGTTTTACACTTGGATTCTTAAAGTTGGCTCAGGAAACATGTTGAGCGGGGACGAATATTTGCAAGAACCCTGGCTTTCAAAAACGGCGGCAGCTTGGGTTTTCGCGCAAGAGCTCGAGGCCTTGTCATTCTCCTTCTTCTGCCTAACAAACTTTATAAAGAACTGTTCACTGGCACCCTTTGGGCCTTGGGAGTTTGTTGAGAAAAACACCAAGGTTGGGTCACCTTTGCGCAGGTTCAGCAACCACTGGGTCGCTTGGAACGCCAGCCTTTTGGCTGGGATAGAACACGAATACATCGGGCTTGCGGCGGCGAATTTAGCTGGCCAAGTTGATGAGTATACTGGGGATCCGCGAGAATATGACGAAGCGCATTGGTATGCGGATAGCTGTGCAGACTCGTTGGCGTCTCGCTGTGATCACAACCTCAGGGTGGTCAAAGAGCGCGCCTTTCTAGCTCAAATCCCACCAAAGCCGGAACCAAGAGAATATGGTCGCCTTTTCGAGAAGAATCAGACGAATAAGAAAAAGAAGAAGAAGAAGGCAAAACTACTGCATGCATCAAACCATGTTGCGGGCAATTTGTGATCCGGAAAGCGTCGATGACTTTAGAACAATTGCGTCAAGCAGGTTGAAAAGGAACAATGATATTGAAATAAAAAGATCTTTAAGATTTAGTTCTTGTACCAATGTGGCAAACAATCTCCCCCGCCTGCGCATCAATAAAGTAATCGCGCATCTCCTCGTTTTCTTTAATTTCTTCATCTTGATCAAGGTATAGATCGAGCACAATCTGCTCCACCTTTTGCGCCCCGGCCTTCAAGCTGCGTGCACCAAGTTTGCGGTGATAGTGGGTTTGTGCCAGCATGGAGCATATAGTTGCGTCCTTTCGCAGCAATAGACGGATGTCTCCGACGAGCTGCTCATATCCCTTGGGTTTTAGAGTTACTGGTTGTTTTAAATCTGATATTAATTCAAGCAATGACTTGTGGGTGACAACAGCTTGCTCTCCAGGTGAAAACGGGAGAAATGGTATGAAGGCAGAGACACGTCCTGTGACGGGAGCCTGCTCGAATAATTAGTCTCTGTATGGATTGGGCATTGACTATTCAGGGGAATTGACTTGCATCAAACTGCTGAAGGAACCCATCTTGGAGCTGCTTGGACAGCTGCTTTACCAGCTTTTGCTTTTTGTCATTGTCATCATCGAAAATGGCTTCGTTCTGCTGACAAAACTCAAGTATGATGTTGTCCAACGCATTTGTCGCCAAGATCCATATGGTATTTGAACAGTCAACCTTGTCATGGTTTCGTCTATCGCGGTATTCGCCTTGATAAGAGTGTGAGCGAGCACATGATGCATAGTTGGCTTGGGGAAGCTTACCGTTGTCAAATGGGAGAAGCAATGATTGGTGAATCTCCTTTGTTGTCTTTTCAAACTCATCAAAAAAGACGATGCACTTCTTCCCGGAATGATCAGAGAGAAAGTTGTTCACTGGCGAGCCCTCCTCCGCACCGACATAAGGCTTTCTGGGCCCGAACAACTCGATTTCTCGATTCACCACCGTGCAATCGACAACCTCCAAGGCCAGAGACAAGAGCTGGCCCAGTTGACGAGCAAGTTCAGTCTTACCGTGGCCACTGGGCCCCGCAAAACAGAGTACAAGAGGTCTCTTGGAAGGAATCATGAGGTGAATGAGAAGTCTTTGGATCAACTGCTCAGAAGCTGTGGATTGTCCAATGAGAAAGTAGGGTATCCCAAGAAGCCGGTCAGCTTTGCGAAGATGAGCGATTTGCCTCCGCTTTTTGGATGGCTTTTTCGCTTTCGCCGACCTCTCTAAAAAGTACCGCTGAGTGATGTTGGAGGAATTGGCGAGCTTGCTTCTTACTGTATCTGTACACCAAATAGGTGGGCCAGGTTCCTTGTCTTCTGTCGGCGGTTTGGGGTTTCCTGGCTGGTCTTGATTGTAGGGCGAGTAAAACTCGGAGGGAATAGCTTTTGCCGAAGCACCATAGCTGAGTAAGATGGAAACCATGGACGTCGTGTCCCTCTGTAACATCCCGCCGCTGATGATGGTGTACACAAGAAGCGGGAGCTGAGACGCCGCATGAACAGCTGAGGGGTCGGCTCCAAACTCGAGAACGAGCCGCAACATATTCTCGTCTCCAGATTCTACGACATAGAAAATGGGAGGAAACCCTCTGACATCGTTGTTTATGGATCTCTTGACGGGGTCCTTGTAGTGATAGCCGAGATAATAGCGGACTGTATCGATATTGATCTCGTTCTGAACAGCTCCCACAAGGATTTCGGGGCTAAAGCTATCGTTTTCGTCTTCCACTATCGGAAACAGATCACCAGGTGGCGGAACTTTGGGCAAAATGAAGTCCCACTCGGTATGCTGACCCACGTCGCTGTTCTCCTCACCGTCAGGGTTGGGAGATGTT
The DNA here is from genome assembly GCA_002179835.1 of Calonectria leucothoes. Classification (NCBI taxonomy): domain Eukaryota; kingdom Fungi; phylum Ascomycota; class Sordariomycetes; order Hypocreales; family Nectriaceae; genus Calonectria; species Calonectria leucothoes. Next base: position 338,137 of record NAJI01000104.1, on the reverse strand, counting down.
TTTTGGGCGTCTTGGGAGGCTGCCTTAGATAGAAGGAATGTGGCGAGATGTTTTCCTTTTGGAGGGCGCATTGGTGCCTTGGTGGGCTTTTTCGCTGTGGTATCAACTGAATTGCGATGTGTTATGTTTGCGGCTGGTTTGGCGTCATGGACACCTTTTTCATGGCCATCCAGATCCAGCGATGTTCCTTGGTGGCCAGGGGAGGCATCCTGACCCTGAGAGAACTCGCTTTCCGCCGGATGGTTGGATGAAGGCGTGCTGATGGTTGAATTTGACGTTGAATCCGTCGCATTATCTGAAGTAGGGCCTGACGACTCTGCAGTCGACTCAGAATCTGTGAAGGACCCAATAGTTGAAGGTTGGGTATATCTTTCGTATAGATTGTGATGTCTTTTGGCTCTAGCAAGGTCATTTTTGTACACCTATTTGGAGCATTAGTATTAAGGACCTGGAAACCGTGGTGATATACCTTCAACAAAGTGACGGCTCTGTCCTCTGTGCAATTGCACTCTGTTATGAGTGCCTGAACCAATTCTGAGCTGGGTTCGCCTGGACTAGGCCTGGGATCAGGTTCTTGCTGGGGAACAGACATCTTGCCCTCGTCTCGATATCGCAAACGGTCGGACCTTCAATTCAGCCTCTACGCTTACTGGGATGAAGGAACACGGACACCTTAATTGGTGTTATAAAAAGACGCCGAAAAAAGCATTTCAGACCTGGGCATGCCATGCACTGACGCGCTTTTGCGAACACTTTGCGAACCAATTGCAAACTACGCGCCCATTCGCGGCGTCCAATCTTTTATTCGCTACATGGTGTGGGTGATCCTATGTACCAGTACATGTCGGCTTTTAGCGCCCCCATCCCGCATGTCCACCAAAGCCGAGATAAGACCACGAGAGAAAATGGAAAAATTCAACCCTTGCAATGCAGGAGGCCCGCCAACTAACAAAAGCTCCCCGGAACAGTTGGTTGCTGAGGGTCGGCCTCCGGAGCTTCGGCCTGCTGCCTGATCGTCATGATGAGCGAAACCTGGTCATTGAGCTGGTTGTCCTTGGCCTTGATGAGGGCCTCCAGCCGCTTATTGGTGTCCATGGTTTCTTTTACTCGCTTTGAAACGCTCTCTGCATTAGATCGGTAGAATTTCAATAACCCCTCCATGTCAGACGCGTCATCGGCCTGTGGTGACTGCAACGCGGCGGCCTCCTGCAGCTCCTGAACTTTGACCTTGGCAGCCTCCCACTTTCGTTGGTTTTCCAAGGACATCGCTTGCGCTTGGTTCAATTGTTCTTGGAGTTTTCTGATGTCGGATTGGGATTGGGACTCCAGTTTGGCCATGTTATTGACGCTCTCTTGCGGTTCCGCACACTTCGTCCCGAGTTGTGCATTTGTATCGCGCTGGATATGGGAGCTATCATTTTGAATCTCGGAGGTGTCTTCCACCAGTTTCCCAAGACTCGGCGTGTGAGAAGTTCCGTTTGGCAAAGGATTCTGTTCATCACTGTCTCGCTTGAGTTCAGTGATCTCGCTGCTTCCTTTGTGAAGGGGTCTCGAAAGACGCAAGAGATCCTCTTTTAGTTGGTTAATTTGACCATCCTTGTGTATCGAAGCTTGCTTTTCCTCTTCTAATTCGATTTGGACCGCAATGAGGTCGCTCAGTATCGCGTCGAGTCTTCCATGGGCATCATCGCGCTCCTTGCTGGCGACTTCCAGTTCGATTTTTAACCGTGAATTTTCTTGATGTAACAGATTTGTGTCCATATCCTCGACCGGATTTGAGGTCGCCAATTGATCTTGTAGCTTCAACCGCAGGAAAGCAGCATCATGGCCCTGTGGCGCTGATCTTACTACCATCACGCTACCGTCGAGTGGGCTATTTGCATCCATGGCATAACCTCAGGGCTGAGACTAAAATATGACAGAAATGATAGAGTCTTCGTTTGCACCGTGTTGGGCATGAAATATATTCATTTAGCTCAGAAAAGTGATGAAATGCAATGCAAGTTGGCAGCTATTTGTACCGCAATACTTTGAGCTACACGTGACGTCTTGGTTGCTTACTACTCGTTTAAAAACCTGACGCAGAGGCTTTTAGCCGTGTCAGCCTGGGCCAAATTGTGCTTTGGTGTACGCCCTGGAATATTGTAGCCCATGACAAAATACAGGCATCTAGTAGCGCAACCAATGCAGATATCGATCATTGGGAGCAACAGAACTAAGCTAAATCCAAAAGATGGTATTTCTTAGTCGCAACAATCCCGTCCGGCCAGCTCCAACCTCCCCGGCCAAGCCTACGACTGCCCAAGTTCGACTCTGGTTCCCATCTTCCCTTGAATCTAAAAGACTTTTCGATTTAACAAGTGGATGAACCCAATTTTCTTTTTTGAATTAATTTCGTTTTTTTCTCTGCCTTTCTACCAGAAATGGTGAATAAATTGGCGCTACGTGGGTTGTTATTAGGATGGTTGAATTATTTGCCTTTTATCTTGGACCTACCCTAAAGTTCCTTCACGCTATGTGACGCGAGGAAAGTGACCGCCTCTTTTCCCATTTTTGCGCCACTGCAGCCGCTCCAGTCATTCAAAAATGATCCCTTTACCAAGGGCGAGAATAAGTATTGTGTGGATTGCGGCTTCGTGCATAAATAACTTCAAAAAGAATATACATAGTACATTACATCCAAACCACCCTTAATAACTAAACCAGCGTGTCTCGTAATCGCATTAAGTAACCCAGAGGCCTCGTGACTGGTATGAATTGAAAAAGACATCGCTCTCCACCCCTCGAATTATTTGTACAATGCAATGCACCTCTATCCCAAAATACTTTCTCATGATGGAAATATCTTCTCGCGGTCGGTATCCACCCAGCTCCTCAGACTGCTTGTGTTGACAATCTCGCTTCGATCGAGACGGGACAATGCTCTCGTGAAGTCTTGCATGTACTCGGCAGCCCGCCGTGCGGGGCGTTCATGTGCTTCGTAGGGACAGTTGAGCAGAGTGACGCCTATGTCGCGTACTTTGTATGTCTGCGCGACGGTTAGCATCATCCTGTGCGCATACTATGCCAAAGAGAAGTCCAACTTACGAGATAAAGCCCATTGGGCTCGAGATAGGCATAGGGCATGCTGTGCAAGAGGTGTAGCATCTGGCGACAGACGTCCTCACGTTCGGTCCAACTCGCCTTGAGCGCCGCCATGGCCGCGCCATTTTCTGGTGATGAATCTGCTCGCTGTACCATTTCAAGCAGGATAGCATCGATTTGGTCTAGCAATGAGCTCTGTATCCACAAGTGCGTGCCATGAAGATTGGCTCTCATGATCTCAACTTGCCCCGGGAGTGCCTTTGTGTTTGCATCACCCACCTCGACCCTGTGGTCTGCCGGGTCCCAATCGTCAGGCGCAGGCCGGGCAGGGAAGCCATCTAGGGTATGTGATGGATGATTGCCCGTCTGGCGATCGCCAACTGAAGCCCATTGGCGCATAGGGCTCGGTGCGTCATCCAGCATGTATCTAATCTCCTGCAACAGTTGCCGAAGCTTTGTGAGTCGAGCCTCTGGGGGTTGGCGGTGGATCCAGTCGCAGTTTCCAAGAGAAAGAGGTATTTGGGAGCTCCTGTAAAAGACTCTTGAGTGTAAATTGAATCCGCTCGTGAGGTTGAGAGGCTGTTTTGGATGAACCTGAGCGCATGAAGATGATGGTGAGGTAATTGGGGAAGGAGGGCGCTCCAAAATTTCATTTTCCAAAATCTGTTCATCGTCTACTTCGAGTGGAAAGAGGGCTTCAAAGTTGACTTCGTGCAGCATGGAATGGTCGAGAAAGGTGAGGCGTTCTTGACGTCCAGTTTGATGCCATGCATGTCTAAGAAAGGGTCAGATTGACTTCAACGGAATAGGTGGACCGGTTTAGGTCTGGTCTTACGCAAAGCAATAGAACAAGAGCCAAAATGCTTTTTTACGAAGCTGCGTCTCGATCATATTTAGGCCTTTGTAGTTCTTGAGGCTGTGGAAGCCCAGCAGACGTCCGATTTGCATGGCTTCCACTTCCAGCATCCGACTACGGTTGGTTTGGCCCGTCTGGACGCAGCCGACGGACAAGAGATAGCAAACGGCCCATTTACGCTGGCTAACTTCGTCCCAATATGTGGCTGTCCGTTGTCGCATGCATATATCAATGCAGCAGTTGATCATGGCCATTCTAGTCTTGAAGCGCGACGCAACATCCGGGGCCATGGATTGGTAAACGGGGTAGCGAGAGGGCAAGAGGCCCAGAGTCAGTGCACAAAGTGCAATGACGAGGGCCAAAAACTCCGAATCTTCGACGTCTTTGTTTGCTGCAAGATTGGCGCGAAAAGTTGGGCGGTGGATGACAGGCACAAGTGGGTAGATTAGATCAAGGTAGTCATTGAGAATAACGTGGAGCAAGGCTCGGGAACAGAGTTCGTCGGTTGGGAACCTGGGCCCGCCAATTGTTGGAGAAGCATGCTGTTCTGTCAATCCAGGCGACATTCTTTGGTGGTTCCCGTCGGCGCTGACGTGGGACGGCGAGGGCACATATGGCGAGGAGTTGTCAACGACGCCAACAAGAGGCCGCGCATTGTTCCGCTGCTCCGGGGCCGGCGTGTATTGCCATTCTGGCTCCTCCGAGGGCTGCGATTGTTCGGTCAAGGGCTCATCCCCGCTCTCGCGCGGAGTAGACGGAGGGCGCTTCCTATGGCTTGAATGAGCACCGAGAACAGCTAAACCGGCCGAAGTGGTTGGCGGTGTGTGGTATGGTGTGTGGTGTGGTGTCATGGACTCAACTCACCTGCGCTTTGGTCCGCGCGTCCGAGTCGGGACGAGAAAGCTGCATGTAATTCCCAGCCTCAGACAGTCGCGGCATTGCACAGCGGGATGCGTCTGCGACAGCGATTGAGCGACCGACTGGGCCTGGGGCGGAGGCCCGTCGGCAAAGATGCACTTCCTCCTCCGCGCTCTGCAGGCATCGCAAGCGCGTCTGGCCAGAGTCTGCGGCCTCTTGCCTGCGGGGGTGGGAATGGCAGCGGGAGCGGGAGCGTCAGCGCCAGCATCTGCATCCAAGCCCCCGGGACCGTTTCTTCTGGAATGCGGAGACGCAGACGTCGAGCGGCGCATGTCATCGCTGTGTGCCATGGTCCATCAGTGTCGGGTCGGTTGCGTTGGGCGGGTTGGATTGCCGAGGAGGAGAATTAAGAAGTCCAGGCGGAGAAATGGGCGACCGGGCCTATGCTCCCACTGGTGGCGTGAAAAAAAATCACTAGCTGGTTGGCCACGCCGGTCACAGGGTCACCACACAATCCAATTTTTGTTAGCCCTCCACGGGGGGGCCGCGACACTGGGACAGTACGGGGAAAAAGGGCCGAATGTCAAGCCGTATTCTCCATCCCATCTCCAGACTGTTCCTCCGCATCTCTCCGCCTCCGCCAATTCTTAATTTTCGTCGGAAACGGCCCTTGTCTAGTGCGGGGCCCTGCGCTGCCAACCTGTCAGTCCACTTGTCAGTCCTGCAGAGTTTGTGCATCGCGGCTAGTGCATCTAACGACGTCAGCCATTCCTGTTTGAAGGGCATTACTCCATTCGGCAACATCCAGGATAGATCTTCAAGATCAGATCTAATCTAATCTGCGTTTGGTGTTAGAGGCCGTCTCTTTGGTGGAATTCACATGATACATGACCCCACCGATGCGCCGGGCCACCCACCCACTCAACCATGTCCATGATGCATGTCACCCAATTATTGATCATCTTACCGGGCGGAACCGGGTCATTGGACCATGGTTCTTCTCCAGTTCAAATTGAATGTGGACTTGTCTGATTCTCATGCGGAGTATCGGACTGACTATCGGAAGGGAGACGTCATCTTGTATGTCAATTGAGGCCGTCGCTAGCTTTTGCGGTGAAAGGGGCACAACGAACAGAGAGCTAGGCCGTGCTGCATGCCACCACAGCAGGTTCCAAACAAGGAAAAATTGGACACAAAACAACGACCAATGAAATAACAGCAAATACGGAGAAATAGGTCGAACAATCTTGCGGACGCTCCATAGTTGCTAGCTTAGCGCCGTAGTTCGCAAATGACAAAAAAAGCAAGGTGAGTTGTTGATCATAAACGGCTTTGCGTACACGCCTGTCTGTATTCTATGTGCCATCAAATATTCCACGTGATTAACCCAGCATTACACCATTTCTCTCCATCAAGCGCGCAATCCCTTCCATCTCTTTGTTTGGCGCAGCACAAATGTCTTCTCAAGGAATGCCCCACGGCTACTTGTGCCAACCAAAATTGTGTATGTGCCAGCATCGCTCTGCCAGCAGTCTTCCATCTCGCTCCAGTAGCTTGTCGCGCGCAACACATCCAGCTTAATCTCGCCTAGCTCAGCCGCCCCACCCTCAACGTGGACCTTGGCGAAGCCCTTCAGCTCCTTGGCTGGGCGCGTGATTGTGTCTCTCGTCGAGGCTGTCAATGGCGTCGAAGCTGCGGGCTTGATGTACACCTGGACAACCTCGGCGCCGGCCCGGGACCCGGTGTTGGCAACTTGGACCTTGACAATCAACTCTTCAGAGTCCGAAGCGTGTCCGTTGGCAGTTCCGTTGACGCTGCCATTGGGCAATCGCTTGCATTCCCACACTTCTAGGCCTGACAGCTCAAATGAGGTGTATGACAGTCCGTGTCCAAAGGGGAAGAGAGGCTCAATGTCAAGGGTGTCATACCATCGGTATCCGACGTAGACATCTTCGCTGTACAGGACACGGCCGTTGTCAGAGCGGAAGCTTAATGCGGCAGGGTTGTCAGCCACCCGACGGGGCATGGTAAGGGGAAGCTTAGCAGCCTAGTTGAAATGTTAGAAGAACAATGTCATGCGAATAAAGTTCGGCCAGATACGTACTGGGTTAACAACGCCGAAGAGGACGTCGGCAATTCCATTGCCACCTTCGTTTCCACCAAACCAAGCCTGCACCACCGAATTGGCCCGGTCTACCCAAGGCATGAAAACGGGTGTGCCGCTCTGAACAACAATAGCAGTGTTGGGGTTAGCCTTGAGCACTGCTTCGACCAATTCGTCGGTTCCCGGAGGAAGCGCCATGCTCGTTCGGTCCTGGCCTTCAGACTCCCACTCTCCACTAGTACCAATGCAGAGAACAACCTGGTCCAATGACTGAGCAACCTGTACGGCCTCCTCGATGGCAGTCACAGGGTCAAGCTTGGGGCATCCACTAAAGCGAAGGCCACCCTGGCCAAAGTCGACAACTCCAGACACTTTCAGAGTGCTAGTCTTGGAGCAGCCCCATTTCACAAGAACGCGATACTGCTTGCCCGCCTCTAATGTCTTGCTTCCAATCTCTTCAACCGTACCGGAACCAAGGAAAGCAGTTCCGAGGCGTTGGTTTTCAACATTGGAAACCACCAACTCCCCATCGATGAAGAGCTCTCCAGTTCCATGCACTGAAAGACCAAACTCCCACTCCCCAGACTTCTCGGGGGTCAGAATGCCTTCGGCCTCGGCGTACCAAATTTCTGCAAGTTCGGCATGCTCATAGTCCACGAACCATGGGTTGGTTGCATCAAGGATTCTCTCGTCGAGAATTCGGCGAGTATCCTCGCCCTCAGTTGGCGCAGGGTCATTGTACATGCGGAGGGTGAATCCATCATGCTTCCCATCGATGGTCTTCATGTACTGCCCGAGAAGAGGCAGCATCTGGTGGCCATAAGAGCCTTGGGAAAAGACTACGTCGCTGGCGAGGCCCTTGATACCCTCCAGAGGAGTGACGGCCTTGTATGCACGAAGGCTGGCACTGCCGCCGCCGCAGTATGTTGCAATGTTTGCATTAGGTCCAATGACTGCGACCTTCTTGTTTGCATCGAAAGGAAGAACGTTGCCCTCATTTTTCAACAGAACAAGAGACTTGGCTGCAGCCTCTCGCAAAAGAGAAATATGCTCAGGCGTGTTAAGCTGCTTCTCAGGAGCATTGGAAGGAATTGATGTGTTTTCAATGCCCTGCTTGACTAGCTTCAAGATATTTCGCACCCGCTCATCAAGGGTTGATCTCTTAATCTTGTTTGATGTCACTGCATGCTTGAGAGTATCACCACGCCAGCGGGTTGGGCCAGGCATTTCAAGGTCCAGGCCAGCATTGATGGCCTCGGAAGTGCTATAAGTTCCGTACCAATCACTCATGACAAGGCCGTTCCATTTCCACTCATCACGCAGAATCTCTTGGAGAATGTGGTGGTTTTCTGCGGCATGGGTTCCATTCAGCTTGCTGTACGACGTCATGACGGCGCGAGGCTGTCCCATCTCAATGGCAATCATGAAAGGAACCAGGTAAATTTCCCGCAGCGCTCGCTCAGTCACCAGCGCGTCAACTGCCATTCTCTCGCTCTCCATGTCATTGCACACAAAGTGCTTGAGCGTAGCCGTCACGCCGGACTCTTGCAGGCCCCGGACATAGTGGCCGGCAATGATGCCAGACAAAATTGGATCCTCTGACACGGACTCAAAGCCTCTGCCGCCGAGCGGGCTGCGCTGGATATTAATGGTGGGTCCAAGGATAACATGAGCACCCTTGGCGTGTGCCTCGTCTGAGAGCAGGCGACCGATTCGCTCCGCAATCTGCGTGTCAAACGTGGCGCCTAGGGCAGTGCCGCACGGCAAACATGCCGACGGCGTGCTGTCAAAAAAACGTGTCCCACGGACGCCATTGGGGCCGTCAGACAAGCGAATTGAGGGGATCGACAGGCGCTCAATTGGTATTGTGTGCCACCATCCGGTACCTGAGGAGCTGATGTTAGTGTCTTGCCATGTTTGAATTCCAGCATGAATCAACTTACCCGCTGTCAGCGTGACTTTTTCCTCGAGCGTCAACTGCTCAATGAGAGCTTCGACATCCATGGTGGCAAGGTTGCGGAGCACGGCTGTGAGGGTGGGCAGGTGAATGTGCAAAAGGTGCCGTCGTGGTCGGTAACGACTCAAACTAACGCCAGTTAGGATAGAATGAGGAGCGAAAAATGATTAAACGAAAAAAAAAGACTGACGGCAAACCGACTTTTCAACGCAACAGTATGGGCACGGCCTGTCTGCTCCGAGTCAAGGAAAAATGGACTCAGCCGATCATCCTGGTTGGAGTGTCAGATCCACAGCGTCAACACATCACAATAGGAAGAAAGCCCGCTACCAAAAGAATCTTCTCATCACTTGACTCGGAACAGCAGTCCTTTTCATCACGAACACACCAAATTAACGACTATTGCCCGTTTCGAGGCGGAGAAATGGGTCAAAGAATGGCAATTCTCGCCGAGGACCGTATTCAATTCTCCGCCTCAGCAAAGTGCTCCCCGCGGCACTGACTCAATTCTCCGCCTTCATGCAACTTTGGGGCAAGCTAATGAAAAAGGGGACAAGGGGCACCGCTCACGAGGACAGCCCCACGGTTCCGCGTTGGGGCTCCTGAGGGGGGAAGAGAGCTAAAATTTTCTCCACGGGGAAGAACAGTTGGAGAAAGGCATTGGCTATTTCCGAAAACGCTGCAAGCAAGCTCTTTCGCATGTTCGCTTAGGCGGCCGGGGGCGGGTAAGGGTGTTGACGCCTCTCCAAACCAACAACTTACGACGCGACCACGAGCGAGCGCACGAACAGGCCCTCTCTCTCTCGCTCCCGCCCGCAACACTCCACTCGCCCGGGTCGCTGTTCGAACCAACCTGGCGGGTCTGGAACGCCGCTCCCAGGGCCAGAATTTTATTATATAGACCCCACGTCGGCCCCCAGCAGCTGTGTCGTCGTCATCAGGAGGCAGCGCTTCAATCTCACCACTTGAACCGCAGCTGCAACCACCACCAACCCTCGACTCTACCGGCAATTGGGGAAATTCAAGCACAATGGCTGCTCCGGTGAATCCCATGGGCGCCTTGCTGTCCGACAAGGTGCCGTGGTACAAGCAAAGCCACCTGCTTAAGCTTAACTACATCATTCTGTCGCTGGTTCTTTTCTGTAAGCCCCCACCACCACCATCACCACCCTTACCCCAAAAAAATACATGGCGCGCGCATACTAACGTCAAATCCTCCTAGCTTCCGCCAATGGGTGAGCAAAAACGCCGCCGACAACTCAATTCGGGACAAAGAACTAATCATGTTAATTGTAGATTTGACGGATCAGCAATGTCAGGCGTCCTCGCCCTGCCTCACTGGAACACCTTCATGGACAATCCTGCCGGCACCTATCTCGGATGGATCACAGCCATCTACTGGCTCGGCAACGGTGTCGCTTTCCCCGTCGCAGCTGCCGTGTCCAACCGCTACGGTCGCCGACCCGGTATCTACCTTGGCTATGTCTTCCTGATTCTCGGTGTGGGCATGCAGGGTGCCGCCCAGAACGAAAAGACGTTTACCTACGCTCGACTCTTCCTGGGTATCGCTGCTGCTTGGTTCGGAAACGGCTCCCCTCTCTTGATCAACGAGATTGCCCACCCCAACCACCGATCCATTGCCAATGCTCTGTACATGTGCGGTTGGTACGTTGGCGGCACCCTCTGCGGCTGGGTTACCTTTGGCACTCGCAACATCGACTCGGACTGGTGCTGGCGCATCCCCATCATCCTCCAGATCGCCATCCCCTTCATGGCTCTCCCCGGCTTCCTCATGTGCCCCGAGAGCCCCCGATGGCTCATCAGCGTCGGCCGCAACGAGGAGGCTCGCGAGATCCTTGCCCAGTACCACGCCGGCGGAGACCGCGACGATGCCCTCGTCAACTACCAGGTGAGCGAAATCGAGACCACAATCACCGCTGAGAAGGAGGCCACCTCCAGCGCCTCCTACCTCGACATGATCAAGACGCCCGGTAACCGTCACCGTCTTCTCATCTCCGTTTCCCTCGGTATCTTTGGCCAATGGGCAGGTAACGGCGTCGTCTCGTATTACTTGCCTCTTGTCCTTGACTCTGTTGGTGTTGAATCCGTCACCGATCAGACCCTCATCTCGGCCTGCCTCAACGTCTGGAACTTGCTGTGGGCCATTGCCGCCGCATGCAGTGTGGACAGACTCGGACGTCGCTTCCTTTTCCTCGCCTCGGCCAGCATCATGCTGGTCAGTTTCATCATCGTCACTGGCCTCAGCGCTACGTTTGCGAACAGCGGTTCGTCCAAGGTTGGCTTGGCTGTGATTCCATTCCTCTTCACCTTCTTCATGGGTTACGACATTGCCTTGTAAGTCAATCCATATTCCACACCACCGACTGCATTTGTGTACTAACCATTCTCCCAAGGACCCCCATGATGACCGCCTACCCCTGCGAGATTTGGCAGTTCAGCCTCCGATCCCGCGGTGTCACCGTCACCTGGGTGTCGACCGTCGCCGCCATCTTCTTCAACACCTTTGTCAACTCGATTGCCCTCGAGGCCATTCACTGGAAGTACTATATTGTCTTCATCGTCGTGCTCTTCGTCATGCTCGTCACCGTCTACTTCACCTACCCCGAGACCCGCGGCTACACGCTGGAGCAGGTCGCAGTCATCTTCGACGGCGAGGATTCTGCGGCGGCGGTTGTTGCGCACGAGAAGATGGATCAGATTCTCGCTGAGCATGATGCCCGGGATGATAAAAAGGTCTAAAATTTGGGCTTCTTTTTCAAAGCAATATAAGAGCGTGAAGATGTCTGGAAATAGCCCAAAGATGGCATAATACCCTTCAGATATTTTAAGAATATATACATTTGCGCTTTACATTTGTTTGTGTCCTTGTTTCGTGGAAGATATTCTACGAAATAACTTGAAAATTTAGAATACCACCTCAGTTTGATCCGTGTCCTTGTTGGTCCGGTGGGCTATGTTGACTGATACAATTTGGCCCTATGCATCCATCACCCATCATGACTTGTTCTCGGGTCATCTGATTGAGTCTACGTCCTTTTTGTTTGCCAGGAAATAAATAAAACCCGCAAGTTCAAACTGGATTGAAGAAAGTTGTCAAATTAACTACCTGATAATCGATGCCCAGTCCACGATGAGCCTCTGCTTCGTGTGAGCCGGTGGCGCCTCCTCAATCACCCAATCAGTCTTTAGCTGGCTAGGTATCCGCCATCGACCTGTAAATCATTCCCAGAGTTAGAAAACACTCGACTTCTCATGTTTTATTTTGAGGACAAAAAACGACTCAAAACTCACCGCTAGGCTTGTGCCGGTGATGAAAGACGCTCTGGAGCTGCACAAGAAAGCCACCGCCTCCGCAACCTCTGCCGGCTTTCCTGGTCGGCCCATGGGCGTGTTATCTGTCAACGGCTTAAACTCACGATCATGCAGCTCCTGTGAATTGCTCATCAGTGCCTCGGATGCAATTATTCCTGGACAGACGCAGTTGATGCGTATGCCGCTCTTGGCGTAGTCGAGGGCGTCGGCGCGGGTCAGTCCGAGGACTGCGTGCTTGGATGAAGTATACTGTAGCTTTGGGCCAAAAATAATTTAGCTCGCTAATTTCATCCAGCCAACACCCTTTTTAGGCATGGGGCTTACATACAGCCGAGAGTCGTGGCAGTCCCACACAGGACACGATAGAACCGATGTTGACGATGGATCCGCGTCTGCACGGGAAGAGTTTAGCCACGAGCAGGCTGATGGATGAGACAAAAGAAAAATTGATTGCTGCAACACTTACTCGCCTCCATCAAGGTCTTGTCGAAGCATTTGCTGGATTGTGGCGCGTTGTAACAGCCAAGTGGCGCGGACGTTCAGCTGCTGAACAGCATCGAAAAGGCCAATTTCAGTGTCCGCCGCTGCTGAAAATCCGCCTGGGGTCCCGGCGCAATTGACAAGGTAGCGGACGCTGCCAAATTCTCTCACAGTTGTTTGGACAATTTCATCAACCACTGCGACTGCATCCCGTCCCTGGTCTTTGCCTGTCAAGTCACACTCCTGGTTCAAGACCTTGGCGTCAGGTGACGACTTCAGGATTAGATCCCGCGTCTCCTCAAGTCCCTTCTTGCTTCTATCAACCAAAGTAAGCTGAGCGCAGCCAAGTGCTGCAAATCGCAGGGCAATCGCCCCACCAATGCCACCACCCGCCCCGGTAATAATTGCTGGCCTGGGAATTGGGACCGTTAGCCAGACCATTCACCGTGCAGAAGCCGGAAGAGTATGGAGGATTGTTCGCGCTGGGCATTGGTGAGGCAAGTTACCCTGATAACTCCATCTTGGCTTCTTCCTGGTGCAATTGAGCGAGCTTTGCAAAGGGCCTACGAGCTGAATCAAGAAGTTGGATGTGCAATCACGCGAGACAGCGGTATAGCGTCAAGATCAAAGGAAGATTCCAACTCACAGTACAAGCGGCAGCCTCGTTTCCTTTTGTAACAGTTCCCCCACAATTTCCATTTTGCTGTTGAGAGTCAGAAACATAGCACCGAATTCACCAGCAAATACCATTAAACACCACAACCCCCCACTGATTTAGAGCTGGGGAGGGAATGTGGGGAAACATGTGGCTGTGGGGAATTTGTTGTGGGGTTGTCCATCATGCCGCTCAATCTCCCCCACAAACGAAACAAGCAAATCAGGTGCGAACATAGGTCGGTACAATTATCCAATGCTACCGGGATTTCTTATAATTTGCTATTTTAATTTGACTTGTGTTTATTTAATGCTAAAGATTGGAACTAGGCAGAAACAAACCCTTCCCGTCCTCGAAAGTCGATACTGCAGGGTAACTAATTTTTGACCTCTCCAAAGCAGCCAGGATTATGCACCATCATAAAGGCCTCCAACTAGATGAGAACGGCAGCCTATCTGATCATGCCTCCTCTCGCTTAGTTTTCCCTCGCTTCCGTTCAAACCAGTTGCCAATTTGAAGGATCTACAGCCGCTGTGGGTCTAGCTACGCATGAAGTGTGGAGATACGGATGACAAGACAATTCAAGACCCCGTTACTAGGATACACACCCGTTATATAAGACTGTCCATCCTCATAGCTTCGGCGTTGTTTACTTTAGATCCCTCAAAGTAATCAGCAATTATGGCTCGCACCTTGTCACCTTTACGGACTATCAATTTCCCCCGAAGAACGGATCCTCGGCCCCCTATGGATTACGTGGGCCAGGATGGGTATCAGCCTATTGACCAGGATCAGTTCTACTTGGTCCCCATCGATGGCAACACGATTATCATTGTGCCCGAATCTTATGGCGATAATTGGGATAAAGTATCCGACTCTTCTTGGGACGAGGGATGTTTGGCATGGAAGGCATGGAAGATTTCTGTTGTTTATGAGGAGATGTTAGGCTCATCTCATCCTCGGCTTGCTGAGTAGGTTGTTTGAATACCCATAGAAATGAGCGCGATAAGTAGGCACAAGTCGCTTGGTAATATCCAGTCTACGGCTTTTTTATTTATCGCAGCTGCGTCGTCCTTCTGCCTAACTCTTCCTTTTTATCATATGGACGCATAATAACGTCGCCTTATAGGTACGTTGGGCGTGATCCATGGACGGCCCTGCCTCTCTTCAAGAAGCCATCAGGCCCTACAGTGACGTATTTCATGTTGCATCATCGCCAACTTATGTATACGGCGCATCTAGACGCTGCACTTCTTTGCCGACCACAGCCGGCCTATCTTCCATTGGTCTACCAGTGGTGTCTCCAGATACTTTCGGCCTTGGAATTTGTGCATTCCCGGGGCATAATCTTTGGAACCTTGGACATCTCTAACATTTGGCTATCCCTACCCTCGTTCTCGGCTTCTTTAGTTGGTTTCACTTCAGCAAGTTTCCCTATGTATCCAAGTTGCATCACCGGTACCACTATTTTCCACCCTACATTTCCGGTACAAGCTGGATCCTACATCAGGACATCAATCAAGACTGACATATTCTGTTATGCAAGCACGGTGTACCAATTGATGACTACATATGGGCCCAGTGGTGGGTTAGGCTTGACATATGATCAGAGAGAAGAAATGTTTAGGAGAGGGGAGTTTCCTCAGCTTGAACCACAGTATCTCGGGGAAATTGCTAAAAAGTGTTGGCATTATGAGTACGAAAATGTACAAGAACTGCAGAGAGATGTAATACGTCAAATCGAGGGCGAGGGCTGGCAAGTTGAAGGCGATACACTGAAGGAATTTGACGCAGCAGAGCTTTTTCAAGGCCTGCTTAGGGAAAGCTATCCCGGAGAGATTTCAGAGCGTGAGCTTCGCTTGGTCCCCACATCCCATCTCTACCTTTCTTGCTCTATTGTACCAGAAGATTGACGAGTAAAGCCTGTGGTTGAGGTGGCAAGAAACAGGAGGGGCGGAAGGTTATATCTATGAAGCCACTATTTAGCTCAATACAGACACTTGATTCAAAATGAGCGGATTTCAATCTAACTGCTGTACTCAACACTAGAGTCTACCAAAAGAAATTACAAATACGCAATATTTAAGTTGGAATAAAACAAGGGATAGTTTGACAACCATACTAAAACTGGGCTCTGGCTCTGCGATCCGATATGCTTGGACTCGATTACTTTGCCTTTTCTCTTTTCCCCACCTGTTCCTTGGCAAAACCCAACATCGTCTCCAGGCACTCCGGGTCTTTCACCCTCTCCCCAAGACTCTCACACTCTCTATCGTTTGCTTCTAAGAGCTCCTTCACCCTCTCGCCGTCGACAAGCCTCTTCGTCACCGCTAGCGCCCGGGGCGAGTATAAAGCGAATACCTTCACTGGACAGGCTACTGAACAAGCCAAAAATGTGAAATTTTGGTTTTCATTTTGACCTTGAACATACAGTCAGGCGTAATCGCACTTTGTTCTTTGCCCGTTCGGCCCTTTTGAATTCAAGCTGTTCCATTCATCAAACCCAAAAAGTGCGAGCCCTGGATCTACGGCCGCGATGCCATCAGGCCATGAAGTTATGCGCCCAAAAGAGGTAAATAAGAACCAAGCTTCATTTTTTTGTGTGCTCGGAATGCATGGTAAGACTCCTTGCATATCAATGTAAAGGCATGTTGTTTGATGCATACACGCTTGCCCCGCACATCAGCATCGATGGGTGCAAGCGTAAGTTCCCATATCATGGAACGGATCTTAGGTGGTCGGAATGGGAGAATCTATTCATAATCCATGCAGTCTTGCACAAAGATAAAATATTATATGTAATGCATAATTTAGACCTGTAACGTGGTCAACAGGACTACATCAAAAAGTCACGGATTTGGAAGTTATTATTTTCATGTTGGCTCATTTCGTCGTCATTTTTGTTTGTGGCATTATCCTTTCTATCTACTGGCAAATTTACTATGCCGATATTCATAATGTGGCCTTGTGATCACTATGGAGTTGGCGAAGCTGGCTCTTCAATATCAACTGAGCTACCGACCGGCCATCACTCAAAGCAAAAAATTCAAGGATTTTTGATTGTGGGGCTCGCTTAACCCCACACCACAGATGGCATCCTCGCAAAACTTGGCAAAAAGAAAGCCTCGCAAACGCTCGCAATCGTAATATAGGAACAGCCCGATGCGGGGGTCGAACCCGCAACCTTGAGATCGCGTACTCGTAAGAGTCTCACGCTCTACCGATTGAGCTAACCGGGCGTGGCTCGTATTGTTGAAGATCGCTGGTTCCAAAATCGCCTCATTCACCAAAACGGACCCGGTGGGTTAGACTAGCAAAGTTTTCCGTGGCGCATGGGCAGTGGGACTAGTCCCAGTCGACCACAAGCACCCTCGGATGCCTCTTGGTTTCTTTCTCCAATCAAGGTCTAGTTCTTGGAGATGATGCTGGAGAGTGGCCGTCGATCAGGGCGCATGAAGACTTCTTTGGCCTCAGCGCTCGACCAAATTTCGGGCGAATAATACAGCAGCGGAAGATCTTCGTATGCCAAATGAGGAGTCTTGGTGATGAATTCCTCAAATGACAAAGTGCCACTAATTTTTGCAATGGAAATTTGAGCCTGCTGGACCCAGAACATGCTCTGCGTGGAGCCCATCGTTTCGGACAACTCCAGAACAGCATCCGCCGCCGGAGTTCCAGAAGGACGACCATCTTCATTCTGGAAATCCTTTGACAGCCGGCGATAAAGATATTGAAGTAAGCTAGCATGACTTGCTACACTCAAGCTACCCTCTAGGTTTGCTTCGTCGATCAACACCGCAGCAGCGAATTCGAGTTCCTCCTGAGAGGGCAATTCTGGCGGCGCGATGAATCTGTGAGTGGCAGCGTTGACCATGCGCAGGCGGGCCAATTCCATCTTCTTGCGCGAGGGCCGCCCGAATACGTTGGGAAGGGGCTTTTTGTCAGGAATGACGAAACTCATTCGTGCCGAAACGCTTTCCCATGCTTTTTGGCTGTAATAATCCTTCCATTCAGCTCCGGAAAGGTCAAATAGCGTTCTGAATGCTTCAAACGTGAGCACCGCGCCGGGCACGTCAAAACCAGACGGCTGAGCTTGGGGGTTGGCAGGAGTAATCTCCAAGGACTTGAGCATGGCGTGAATGAATTGAACCCAAAAGTATGCCTGAGTCTCCGAGTACGACGGGACGGACTGGTTGGAAGCACGGAGTCGAATCGTGGATGTTTGCAGCGTCTCGAGCGCCTGCTTGACAAGACCGCCTCGCCTTAGCTTGGTGGACAGACTTTTCTGCACCACGGCGAAAGCAAAGCGGGGGAGTCGATAGGTGTCGTCTTCCCAATTTTGAGGACCCGGAATTGAATTCTGGCTTTGCTTTTTGAATGATGGCAGCTGCTGAAGGTCTGGAAGGTGCCAGCTTTCGCGAGCTGCGGGACTGAAGAGCAGATCCTTGGAGTAGTAGGATTTCCACAGCCCCGAATTCATCAACGAGGGCGTGAGAAGCAGGATTTCCCCAAAGTCTTGCCTCGAGGGAAATTCCTGGAGGCCCTTGTGGACCTTGTATGCAACTGCGGCAAGCTGAATTTGATACAACCAAAATGCCGTCATGGTTCTAGGGACAAGAATGAGCGGCGTCATCATTGATGATCAAGTCTTTCAAGACATGTGATGCGCTTACTTGTGAGCTGTGTTGCGGAATCGCTCTGGCTTCTTTTCCCGGAGCTCGGTCAAATACGAGAGAAATATGCCGGTGCAGTCGAGTAAGCTTGCTGCCCGTGACAGTCCTTCGTACAGGACCAAGTAGCCAGCTCGAAGATGGCTATAATGATCCCAAGCCTCCAGATCGCCATGGCGAAACGCTTCCCAAAACTGGTCGGCTCCCAGAGCTTCCGAATTGGCTCTTTGAATTTGCTCCATCAATTGCTTTTCGGTTGGGCCCTGGTCCACAGCCTTGTCCTGTGTGTTCTTCGCCTCAAGTTTCGGAATGTGCTTCAGCGTTTGTCGAATTTCCTTCATGGCAACATCAAGCTGAGCTCCGCTTGCAGCACTCAATCCAGGAGTATCCAGGATCTTGATGTGATCACTGTCTTGGTATCGCTGAACCTCGTTTTCAAACCGGCTGCGGAGGCCATTGATGATTGCTTCTCTCTTGGATGGCGGAAGGAGATCTTGCTTGTTAAAAATAACCCAGAAGTAGCTGCCTCCGGCTTCTTTTAGCCATCGGATTCCAGAATGCAGATGTTCAAGCGACTCGTCCAGCCTGTCATCGGTGCAATCGTGGAGAAAAATGACGAAGCGGTCATTCTGAAGATAATGCCGAATAAGAGGTCTAATTTTATCACAACCTGTATTTTAGGGGAAAACAATTATTAAAATTTTGTTCTTGATTGGCGTAGTCCATGAATGGATAAGAGGGAGAGTCTCTTGGCGGTGAGGGCATGTGGTTGCTTACCTCCAACATCCCACAGAGTAATTTTTCCTCCATCCGCGTACTCTATTGTCTCGACATTAAATCCTATTGTGGGAATTGCTGTAATCTGCTCCCCCAACTTCAATTGATAGAGAAGAGTCGTTTTCCCCGCAGCATCGTTGCCCATCAGGAGACCCGTATCCTCGGGCCCACTGCCCAACAACCAACGAGGGATACCTGGCAGCTGGATTAGTCATGATCAAGCACAACCAGAAATGCACACACTTACGCATTTTTATTTATACAATTGCCCGAGGCGGCTTCGAGGGTGAGATGATTGGTATTGAACAGATGGGGGAACAGAGGGGAGAAGCTGGTAGATATGGGCTGCTGCCTCGAAGTGGGGCAGCGTGTCAGCGTAAGCAGACAAACGTGGCTTAATCGCTGCAGTGCCTCGCCACAAGCCAATCACAGGTAGTGTCAGGCTAAATTTAGCGTGAGGCCATCAAACCGAAACAGAACACATCATGCTTAGGCACGGAGAAGGAGCCCAAGGATATGCAATAAAAATGCCGGTATTCTAGTCTAGAGATGAACGACACCGCTCAAAAACAATTGTGGCTATTCGGAATATCAATAGTTGTCCCTCTTTTTTCCCCGTCAACGTACGGTTCATGTCAAAAATTCCACACGTGTGGCTATGCTGATGCGCTACGAGTTTAGCGGATTGTGGCAGCACTGGTTTCATTCAGCTGCCAGTTGGTGCCCCGAGCTGAACCTGCGTGCAGCAAATGCAAACCCAAATGAAATGGCTAGGGCCCTGATCAGCCTACTACAAAGCATAATGTTGAATGGTGATTTTATTCAATACATCTCCTGGTGACCAAGGCCATTCCTTTCGCAAGAAGGACACATTTGGTCGCTAACGTCAGGTCAAAAGTAATGACAGTGTGCGCAATAAGACTCTTACCTGGGCTTTGGCAGTCACCAAAATTATGCCATTACGACGAACCAGCTCTCAAGAGGCTCTTGAACCTTAATACGGACCTGAGTCAATGGCTTGTGTACCTACAGTTCGACTGTGGCTGTGCTCACCGGGTAGTTGAGCTTCATGACCCTCCAGTGACATGGCTAAAATGGTTTCACATCATGTAAAGTGGTCCAATGTAAATAAAATAGTAAAGGAGTGATGGGCAATTCTAGCTTTCTGGAGCACATTGGACGATGTCTCAAACACTTGAATATAGATCAAACCCTTTGGTTTTATAATGGCTCCCGGTTGCATGGGTCTGCTTTTCAGGCTAACTGTTTATGGACGTGCAGAGTCGTATGGTACATGGACAAGGAGAAGATACGAATAGGCAGTGAAAGCAGGCTATCCATCAAAAGTGACTAGTAAGGTAGTATCAGCATGGCCCACTATGAAATGGTGCGCACAACCCAGTGTTCGATTTCGGATTTCCCCCGCATCTAGACCTCCGAGCAGCACACAGCCTGCAATCACAACCTCATCAATGATCTCATTTCTGCCAAGCCTTATTTGTTACCGACGTGTCATTTCCGCTTGAAAGTACTGATAGATAAATAGAATGGGGGCAATAAGACGCTGCGCTGTGGCTTGTGAGGCGACTTTAATCGATTGTGTTGAACTTTGAGCCCCTTGTTACTTCTATTTGGTAACGAGCCATGTCAACTAATGCAAGCCAAAATCTAGTAAAATGCTACTTTTTAAGAGTCTTTGATAGATATATGTTGCTCTTTTTATTCCAAACCAAAAACTCATACTTGGTGCATCAGGGTTTTCTACCTTCCCATTGTATCTGTTTTGTTCTTTTACTTGCATGATTGTCTTAAAAAACGCCTTGCTCAATGATAAAGATTCTCGCAAAGAATCATATCCACTATTCGCCTGGATTATGCAGTGGCAACATTTGGCTTGGTTCGGGCTGAGCAGTTCGGGATGGTGTGCTGAGGCGATTGTGCAAACGGGTGGATGCACTATGTAAGGTATAAATAGCGACGCGACGCACGTTACGAAGCTATTGGCGGGCGACTGATTTATCTGGCTTGGCGCAAGGCTTCTGAATGGAATCATATGGGGGAAGCTGATGCAAAATCAGTATGAGGAACTTGCAGTCAGAAGGTATTCAAATATGCCTCATTTTGGTGGCTGCATAAATTACGCGTCAGTAATTCCTCTTCAAGCCCATTGCATTTCAGCTGTGACTGTGATCAGGCTGAAACTGCCTCGGATCCATCCACAGCGCGGATTCCGATGCGACTCGGCAAATGTGGCCCGCCCGCCAGACTGGCTGAAAGGAAATGCACATCTTACCAGGTTGGTTAATATCTGTGGAAACCTTGGACTAGAAGTCACCATAGAGTAGATGAACTCAGCGGAGCGTTTCAAACAGCCTGGCGGAGTGCAGAATCCCAAGCTGCTCTGTGTGAAGACCATGAAAGTCCAAGGCTCTTGTGGCGAAGCAAAAGCCTCTCTTGACAGGGTGGTAAAGCGGCTGACGATTCCAAAATGAATTCGCTTCATCTAGCCTTTTGGTTTGTCGTAGCCTCTTAGAATTCTACGAGGCAGAGAGAGCGGCGCGTTGCGTGGTGCTTGATACCAATGCAGCCACATTGCATTTTGGTACACTGCCCAACAGGCAACACAATATTTCCTCTGCGTACTAGGATGGCCTAATACTACAATGGCCCCACTCTCATGTGCGCAGAGAAACCATGTTCATGGCTAAGCCCGCACAGAATGATATAAGAAAGCCCCTTCTTGTCTCGTTCGTAGTTGGACTTTTATACTTCGCACGACCAACATATACTATTGCCATTTCCTCTTCATAACACGAATACGCCATGACGACTATCATAGTGAGTTCATTTCCATGAAACATAATGGTTCGAGAAGAACCAGCCCACGTTGCCCGCTGACAAGGGTGATGCACAGTATAGCGATGCCCCCGAACTGGCACCAGGTCCTCCCGCACCCGAGCTACACCATCCCCCGGATGGAATTCAACTTTTGGATGCCGAAGCTCAACCTAAGCTCGGTCAGCTATATTATGACCATGCGTATCACCGAACCCCTGTCCCATCACCCGACGGCACTCCTCTTTCGCCCCCGCCGCCTTCGACTGCTGCCGAACCAGACGGGAAGAAACATAGGTGGTGGAATTCTCCTCTTCTCTTACCAATAATCGCCACCTTCTTGGCCGTCATCACCATTGGACTGGCAGCAGGAACTGGCGTCGTCGTCAATAAGTACAGCGACTTGCATCATCAATACCAGACCCTGGAATCGAATACAAGCCTCTCGACCCTGAGCAATGGCTGTGCGGATCAAGACGACAATACAACGGGCAGGCCTTACACAGCTCATATAGACGAGAGTGAGTCATACATGTAAAGACAAAAACGAACCAATAATAACCGCTCAATAGCCTACTCGCAGTCGTACCAAGTTCGGTGTAGGTTTGATATCAAGGGGGATCCATTCTACCAATTCTTTGCCAATAGCTTCAATGCGTGCATGGTAGCTTGCAGCTTGTGGAATAAGAAAGAAATAAGTCCAACATGCAAATCTGTGTCTTACGCTCCTGCCTGGCAAGATGTTAACTTTCTGACGAACAATTGGAACATTACGGGAAACTGCTACCTCAAGCCAAATGCAAGCTTTTCAGAGGGCCTTGTTAGCGCAGATCATGAAGCGGATAGCGCTATTGTGGATGATTGAGAGACAACTTACACACGAGTATCACCCAAAGGGTATTGGTTGCATGTGTCGCAGTAGCATCGGTTTTATTCAAGAAATCATCTGACAACCGGGGCGGAAGAAGAATGCAGTTGATGCTTCGAGTTTATTGAATATCTTCTGCTAGCGAGGGAACAACTTCTCTTGCGGGAAGGGCACAATGCATGTTTGACGCAGGGCCAAGAACAATAAAAGTATAAAATAATGAGACTCTTGTACAGCTTGTTTGACAGTAACCTAAAACGACACAACTGCTGTTGGCCTCCATCTCAAAGTTCGGTACGCGGCCTGAGTCAACAGTCAAGCTTTTCGCGTAGCGGCTTTGTTTGTTGGCCTTTGGGACGAGTGTATTCGTGCCCAACTATGCCATTGTATCCACCACCTTATCGCCACTACTAACCATATGGACACATGGAAGCTGGGAAAGGATACATACACGCGGCACGGAAAGTCGAATGCGCCGCGGAAAGCTCCAAAGTCGAGGTGTAATCGACGGATCCGGTGCAGTTCCCGTACGTGCGAGTGACAGTGTTGCCTTCGCTTGAGCAGATGCTCTCAACCGAGTCTCCCAAAGGACTGTAGTCGGACCTCGTACAGGCGACGGTGTTGAACACACTCCCATCAGAGAAGGCCCAGAAGCTGCACGAGACTGAATCCATGGATGATGAGATGACGTGCGAGTTCTAAATGGTGGATCAAAGATCCAGACAGCTATTCGAAACCTTGTGCAAAGAATGGAGCAGGGAGATGATGTCATTGCCTACGCATGCTCCTGGGCTTAGTCCCCATTTTAAAGGCTGCAGCTTAGTAGCCTAAAATGTCTAGATACCTAAATGCGCGCATTCTTATCGGAATGCTTGAATCGTCGACTCAGCTCATGCTCTCTTGGCGTTGGCCCGTGCAAACTTTTGTTGACTGTATTACACCACAGCTGAAGTTCATGTTGATCTGATGCGGTTGGAGCGGAGCGACAGTATAAAATTCCCACGTTTCTGAATCATATTGCCAAAGGTCAAAAAGGAAATGGCAATTAGGCAGGTAACCAGGCGTTTATTGAGCACTGAGGCGTCGATTATCGTACGATCTTTTAAACATTATCGATTCAAAAAGTAAAAAGCTTGGAAAAAGAAAACAAATAACCTATTCAAAACGTGTTATTTGATGCATCTTGTCACCATTTTCGTGCGTCATTTTTTGGGCCTAAAACCTTTAGCATTCTTTTTACTTCCACATTAGTTTTACGGTTATTTTATTGTTGAGGTTCATCAAAACACGTGGACGTTTCATTTTGGTTGGAACGGGACCCTAACGAAGGTTAGCGCTTTTCGAACTGGCGGCTGAAAGTGCCTTATCGGCAAACGGATTTCAGCTCATGACACTAAGGGAGTCTATTGATACGCCTCTTTCCTACCCGATTCTCAAGCGTGGGTTCTACAGCTTCGTTGCAGCGCTACGAATATCGCACTAGATCAATAGCTTGAGCCCCTGTAGCTAAAAGTAGCAACACACTGGTTAAACAATTCCGTGATCGACTTCTCAGTCCCAATCATCAGTAGAGCTAGTAGATGTGTTGTGGTGTTGTAGCATTGTAAGCAGGTGCGAGGCTACTTTGTTCACTTCCGCAGGTCTTTGTTTACAAAGTAAACGGATTTGGCTCATTTGGGCATGTCAAAATTAAGAAAATCGACCAGAGGGTGGGCCTCTAAAAATTAGGCGAGACCAATCTATCCTTCATCCGGGAAGGCGGGGTTGAGACCGGGGAGCTGATTTTTAGTTACTCGGAAGAAATGGTCTCAGAATCATGGGAATCCAATAAAATGGGAGACTAGACTAGTCAACATTCCTTCCTTCTTTTGTGCATTTATTGACAGGTGGCTAGCTGAATTATGGAGCACTGGAGATTGGAGATGGGAAACAACCCTCTTGGCAGAAGATCTGTACAAGGTCTTTCGTAGATTTTACGTCAATCAACTCTCTCCCTTTACAAGGACTATTCCTTTTTCAGAATCCTTCTTTCTATTCACATGCAAAATTCGGGATACAAAAATAGCACAATTCCCCCGAAACTGCTTTCAAGAATTGTACTGTTCAGATGAGGTCTTTTTAATAGCCTGTCAAAGGTATTGTCATGATTCATACGTCCGTTTTCTCGTAGAAAACTTTCTTCGTTGATTCATGAGATAAATGCCCCCCAACATGTCTTCACCATCGCCGTCCTCATCTCTCGACAGCCTAGACAGTGGCATGAATGCTGCAAAACTAGAAGCAGCCAACCGATATGTCCGCTGGAACCTACTATTTCTCCTGATAATCTTCATCTTTCTTCTATTTCCAATATGGATGCCTCTTACTCCCTATGTCAACCAGGCAGCCAACATCATCATCATAACCATAATCGGTCTTTTCCAACTCATCTGGCTGATAGCCACCATTTGCGCCATTCGTCGAACACTAGCCATTAAGAACCGAAACAAGCTCAGGGCCGCACAAGCCCAAGATGTCGAATCAGCCGACGCCACGGCCAACGGTTACTCAGCCATTCGTCACATAGTGGCCATGACATTGTACAAGGAACCCATGAGCGTACTGCAAACCACTTTGGACTCTCTCGTGCAGCAAAAAGATGCCAAATCCCGCGTCTCCGTTATTATAGGCATGGAATGCCGCACACCTGACAAGGAAGCCAAACGTGATGAAGTCTACGCAAAGTACGAGAGCGAGTTCCTCCGTCTCATTGTCACTTTCCACCCCTCAGACATTCCTGGAGAAATCAGCGGCAAGTGCTCCAACATGAACTACACCTGTCGGCAAGGCCTACAGATTCTCCGTCAAGATGTCGAATACAACTATGAGAAATACGAACACATCTTTACCAATTGCGACTGCGACGCCGTTTTCGATCCTGAATACATGCTGGAGCTGGAAACCGAGTACTCAAAACTAGACTTCGCCGACCGTCACTCCTCCATTTGGCAATCCATCATCATCTACAAGCGCGACTCCATGCCCTTCTTCGTCGACATTACCGGTGTTTTGCGTACCTTTTTCTTCATGGGTGTTTTGATTCCCTGGAACATCAATCCTATGTCTCATTACTCTCTGAGTGTCAAGTTGTTGGAAGAGGGCGCCTTTACCCACCCGGCCTATCAGATGGAGGATATTATTGCCTTAATTCGTTACACCATCATCACAAGACGAGAAATCCGCATTCGGCCTTTGAATATCATTTCTATCAACGGTCCGACCTCTGGCGCGAACTATACAGATGAAATCCGCGAATGGGCCCTTCAGGTTCGTCGGTGGACCATTGGCGCCGGCGAAGTCTTCCACTACTTCATTGTCAAGACCTACCGAATGCCTGGGCTCTATTTGTCTATCAGCTGGGCCGGTCGCTTCTTCATCTACTATGGCCTCGTTCTCTGTGCCAGCGCCATCTTTTCTGTGATTTCCCCCATCGTTGTTCAGCTCCTCAACATGGTTGCTGCCAAACATGATCGGCTCTTCATTAGCGATTCTCTGTTTTCAACCATCTGCTTAATCTTCTTGGGAACGCAATACGCCTTCTTTCTTATTGTCACCGTACTCGTCCGTTGGCACCTACTTGTTCCCGGAGATAACAATAATAATTACAACAAGGGTCTTCGGGGGGTTACAAGAGGCCTATTGCATTGGATCTTGATGTTGCCGACTATACTTGCCTACAGCTTTGTAGAGCTCTACTCCTTCTTTGAATTGGCGTTTAGAGGAAAGGATGTTTGCAAGCATAATGCTGCTAGCAAGAACAATTTAGTGCTTATAAAAGGTCCCGGGAATTCTTGAGATACATACATGTGCCTGGCCCACCACCTCAGATAGAATATACAATGAAATAATCAGGGTTTTAGATCTGACAGATTCAGCTTTATATTTTGACGTTGCCTTTCTTTTACTTGTGTAGTCGTGAAGACTTCTCCGTGATCCTTTTCCACCATGTTAATCATAACATTGTCGAAAGCTGAAGGCCCCCTAACTTATGGGTAAAGTTTTCAAAAATCTCGATTGTTTATATCATCCATCTTGCCATGCCGTAACAAGCCCAAAGAACTGGTTCACATAGATCCACCTAATAAAGGATGCCTTCGGAAGAAGTAGGGGAATTCTCAATTTAGAGCACAGGCCGCAGATGCATAGGCCGTTGAATGCTGTCTAAGATTTGGATTACGAAACCGAAGCAAAGGCGGAAAGCGTCGTTGCAGAGTGTGGCATTGCCTTTTCCCAGGTAGCCTCGAAATCAACAGGAAATAGACTTTTGTATCACGATTGTCGCCCGATGAAGGATAATCATCTGTTTTTTTGGAGCTGGACCAAGAGTCATGTTAATTTATTTGCACCTGTCCTTTCAACTAAGATGATGAATATGAGGGCATATAAGTGTGATTGTAGACCAGCACTGACACTCTCATTCACCTTGTAACTACCCAAAAAAGAAATAGGAATTGGATCCGACAGTTCTCATCGCTTACAGTAGACCCTTTCCTTCTTCCAAGAATAGGCTTAGAGACTAGCTAGGAGGAATGGCTAGACCAATTTTACAAAGCGTTTCCATGGAAATACTTTGGTCAACAAGGCGATGACTTATTTAATCTCGTTGATGATTATCGCTGTTCTTGTGCTTGCGAACCTTTTCCAGCTGTTCCAAAATACCGACCATTATACCGAGGCAGAACATTAAAAGTACTGGCCTGCAAGTAATTAGTATTTCCTGGTTGTAATACGACTAGCCGGAGCTGCTTGGGGGACCTACGAGCCGAACGCCCTCCATACCCCTCCCGCCTCTATCAAATTCTCCCCAGTCTTGCATAAGGGAACATTGATGTCGTATTTCCTCTTACGAGCTGATGATGTCATCATGACATATAATCCCGTACTGAATTGAGATAAAAACAATGCCAAAACCCACAAAGTTACAATGAAGCCGAAAAATACCTCAGCATACCCAGTAGGTCCAGAGGGTGAAGGCGGAGAGGGCTTCACGATACTCATAATAATTGCGGAGATGATTATGCTGCCAAATTCGATGGCTGACGCAAACATTCCCACCCACCTACAAATGTACATGTTAGCACAGCATGATGTCAGGAGGAGAGGGAATTCAATACATTTCTTTTGGTGCGTCATCAAAACCGATACACGTTAATGGTAGCCACGACAATATGACACCTATTGCGAATGGAAGGAGGATGAAACTGCTCACAAGGAGGGTTTCCAATACTTCCTCCCACATGGCCTTTGGAGCGCTGTTATCTCGATCCCCCGTGGCAGCGCCATCCTTTGCTTGAGTATTGATTACACGAATAGCCTCAGGGTATGTCATGGAATTAGCCAAGGAGGCTGAGGAATCATCAACTCGGCTGGTCGTTGCTGGCCTGTCATTAAGAGCTGGGGGTGCATCCGCGATTCCGGTGTAGTCACCATCTGTGTGGGTGAATGTATTCATTTTGTCAAAATTTCTTAATGTTGCAAGGATGGTTGAAGAATCCAGAATGAACAGGGCATCCAAGGCCATTTTAAGCAAGATGACGACAGCAGAATATGAAGGTTGATATCGAAGATGTTGATCTTACGTGCTCAATTTGAACAATGCCACAAACTCAAGATATGGTGAACCACATCAATGACCTACGCATGATCTAGTAATCGGTTCATACTTTCGCGAAGTATATACGCCTCACGAATAAAGAATGGCATATTGATGTGAGTGGTGGTACGAGTGGACCCTGCGAAGGTTTATCCCTTTGAACCCTGAGCTTAGATGCTAGAGTTTTGGAGAACGATGCTTCTATCAACCGCGTGGTGAGGAAAGAGTTTATGTGTACATGAGACAAATCACATGGGACAGGTCATTCTGCGGGGATTTCGACTAGAGCAAGTAATTCCTTCGCTACAGAAAGTAAGACCTGCCGCATTGGGGATGAGATACACAGATAGAAGTTTAATTTTTGAAATCGGTTTGCAGCGCTCCATGGCGATGAATTCGGCGTGGTAGTAGCCCCAGAGGCCATCAAGAAGTATCGTCATGGTAACACCACCCTGTCTGGATTGAGATTCAACTACCAAGCCTGGATTTCACAGTATCTAAATGCTAAAACATCACCGTAGATGTATTTAATTTCTGTTCTCTCCATTTGGGATATCCTCTTTGCACCGTCATTCCCTAGCTATCTAGGACTCGGAAAACAAATTATGTAACAACCCATGATATGAACCAGGACGCTGATCTCCAATTTCGACCTCAGATTTAACCTGAGTCGTGAAAGCATTAGTACCACCATGTTAGCTTATTTGCCAGAAGACTTTTATTGCGTTTCCCTGGGGCGGATTTGATGGTCACATTCGTCTTCAAGAACTACCCGCTAGCGCTGGAGACCTTCAAAATCTCCATACGGATGGAAGCCCACTCAAGTCAGGACATCATGCATGATAAGCTGTATGGTAGTAGAACACCCAGCATCCAATCGAATTACTCACTAAAAAAAGAAGATTATTTCTAAGACTTACGTGATTTCGCACTCCATGATGGTGCCATTAGTTTGATGGCGATATTACTGGTTGGGCAGTCCTCTTGGCCCCCAAATGTCTAGCCTGGCGCAATGCCAATGCGAGGATGATCAAATGCAGATATCGGCTGACCCAAAACTCGAGATTACCTACATGTATTCATGTTGCAGTACCAATATTTGATATTACTTAAAATCGACGCAAAATGTGCTAGCCTAATCTATCATCTGATTCGGGGCCTATAAGTAGGATGGAATTCCCATTAGAGTAATTGCTTGATATTTGTGTTCTCACTCACTTTTAAACTTCCTAATACTCTTACATTTAAACCACACCTTTCAAAATCCCGTCACCAGTCATCTACGACAAGCATGCCTTCACAGATGCAAGAATTCATACTTAGGCTTTTCATTTATATGTGCATCTAGCTCCAGCCTTGACAGCAAGC